>VUQI01004421.1:5082-26883 GCA_015106735.1 Paratilapia polleni | reverse complement strand
AAACAACCCCACACCATAATCCCCCCTCCACCAAACTTTACACTCGGCACAATGGAGTCAGACAAGTACCGTTCTCCTGGCAACCGCCAAACCCAGACTCGTCCATCAGATTGCCAGACAGAGAAGTGTGATTTGTCACTCCAGAGAACATGTCTCCACTGCTCTAGAGTCCAGTGGCGGCGTGCTTTACACCACTGCATCTGACACTTTGCATTGCGCTTGGTGATGTAAGACTTGGATGCAGCTGCTCGGCCATGGAAACCCATTCCATGAAGCTCTCTACGCACTGTTCTTGAGCTAATCTGAAGGCCACATGAAGTTTGGAGGTCTGTAGCTATTGACTCTGCAGAAAGTTGGTGACCTCTGTGCACAATGCGCCTCAGCATCCGCTGACCCCGCTCTGTGATTTTACGTGGCCTACCACTTTGTGGCTGAGTTGCTGTCGTTCCCAATTGCCTCCACTTTGTTATAATACCACTAACAGTTGACTGTGGAATATTTAGTAGCGAGGAAATTTCATGATTGGACTTATTCCACAGGTGGCATCCTATCACGGTACCACGCTGGAATTCACTGAGCTCCTGAGAGCGACCCATTCTTTCACAAATGTTTGTAAAACAGTCCGCATGCCTAGGTGCTTGATTTTATACACCTGTGGCCATGGAAGGGATTGGAACACCTGAAATCAATGATTTGGATGGGTGACTGAATACTTTTGGCAATATAGTGTATGTGTTCACCATCTGGATTGCTACTGGGAAGCACTAGATTCAGACAAATGGAAGTGACACCAGATAACATTCACTGAAATATAACATTCTCCCATTGCATGTTCATCAGCAGGGAAACTAAAGCTTACATCTATCCCTAGCAACATGCAAAAGTGATGCAATAAAGTTTGATACCCATTATTTTATTGGTTCTCAAGAGTTTGCTTCTTTGTTTTGTCTGCAGAGATAATTTTTATTGTTGCAAGATAGTCCACTATCTGACATGGCACTGAGCTTCAGCTGCAGACAAATGCTCCATCTTTTTGGGAATACTGGCTTTAATTCAATTTTCATTTGAATTGTATTTATATAGCAACAGTTAACAACAACTACAACAACAACAGTTGCCTCAATGTGCTTTATACTGTAAGGTAGAGAGAACCTCAACAAGCTGACAAACGTGAGTTACTGAGCTCCTGGTTGCAACCAAAGTCCTTCTAGAAGCAAGCCTCTCCACTCGAAGCATTATCAAAGTTCAATGTTCACTGAGACATATAAACTGCATATGTAGAATCACTAGTTGAAATCTGATAAATGCTGAAGAATTAATGACTTCAAAATACAGTTTTCAAAACCTTTTTTCAATAGATCTCAATTCAGGTTGTTTTAGTGCCATGTCTCTCTCCAAGTCTCTATCATGACTCTGTGTGCAACTAAGCAGCAACATCTGGGCTTGAAAAATTAAGTCACCACAGCTCCTTAATTGGCCACAATACATTTTTGGTTTCCCCATTTATGACAACAGCACCGGGATTAAATTAATTTTAATAACGTAACAATTTAAATTAGATTTAAAAATTATGCATTGCATGGGAGTGGCCACTTTGAATAACAGGCCATTTTGACTTGTTCAGTGTTCGGTTGTACAAACATTCACTGAAAGGACTCGACCGTTAAGTTTGCAAGTGAAATTTGTTTTTCGCTTGATTCATGAATGTGCCTTGCTAACCAAGGTGGATTCTAGCTAGCGCTAGTGTTCCCTGACAGCTCTCCTTCAAATATACTCTCATCCAGGTTGAAGGAAAAAGAAAAAAAAACAACAAGATGATAATCACCAGGATGCTAAATTTCAGGCTTCAAAACGGTGGTCCACAAACCAGTGGGTGACAGCCATCTTTTTCATACAGTCTATAGCTGCAACACATAGAATATTTGGTTTTACTATAAGTCATTCTCTTTTTGTTAATTCTATGATGTTTTATGTCAGTAATTAGCCATCTGTTAGGCATAGGGAGTATATATTGTTCCTATAACTTTTTGTAAGTAAAACGACTGTTGCTGCAGCTGACTTCAGCACATCAGTGAGCTGAAAAGACATTTACTGTCAAGTGTCACAACTTCAGTCACTACTTTCTAGAGCCTCTGGTGGTTTTTTAATACAGTGCACTATGATGACATTAATACTACATCTCCTAACAGTTTAATAGAAAGAGAAGCGTCTGTTATTACAACGGTACAGAAAACCACGACACCATCCAAGACATATTTTGTAGCTGTGATTAAATTTTTGGTGTACGCACTTTTCCTGCCACATGTACTTCTACTTTCTACTATCTGATCCTGCACATCCTGTTTACCCAAAAACATTTTGGCAAAGCCAAAAGCACAGGTGCAAACTTGTTGCATGCTGCTGTCGATTGTAGATTGTGAAATCCATAAAAGAAAAGAAAAGAAAAAAACAGACCAAGTAATGGTAAAAGAACAAAACTCAATTTGTAATTAATGTTTCAGCTTGCAAAGTGCTTACACAACAATGGACACAGTGGTTTTGCTCCAGATACGATGGCTTTCATAGACATAAATTTGGTCTGAGCAGAGATCTTGAAAGCAACAATCTCACATAGGTACAACTTGCCTTTGTGTTTTCCCAGTTTTGTTTGCTTGACATGTAGGAATGTCAATCCAACCACAGCCATCTCATAAAGATCAGTGTTTCAAGTAAATATTACCAACAAAAAAATGCTCTTCCAGTCTTTTCGTTCTTTCATATCAAGTACCTGTCTTTCCTTTCATCTCCTTTGTTTATTGATTTAACTTCTCTCCTATCTCCTTTTGTAACTGTAATCTTTACACTTCACTTCTTCTCCTCATTTCCCAATTTTCTTGTATCTATGAAGAAAATGATAGCTTAACTCTAAGGTTTAGACCAGACCTTTAAAGTTCAAATTAATAGCAAAATAAATAGAAACAACTTCATTTCAGTTGTCTGCCATGCAAACTACCAGTGATACTCGCTGCATAATAATTATATCTTTGAAGAGAATCTTGATGATGACCAGCCAGGAGGAAATTAGTCTGAGTTCATACTTGGTTGCAAAGGCAGTGCCACAGCAATAGATGAATCCCCATGGCAACAACAGTAATGTGGAAGGACTTCTCCATGACAACTCCATAAAACTGTGAGATTTCTATTGGGTGAACCAGTCAGGGTTTTGGAGCTGAGTTTTGCTACGGACATCACCATTATCACCATGAATAGACCTACTAGTTTATTTCTGTCTCTGCCTCAATCTGCTTTATTGCATTAGAAAAAACACAAAGAGTTTGACCCATTTTCTTTGTGAGCCCTCTATCCTGAAAATGCACTTCTGAACATACAGTGATCTGAAGTTCATCACCAGTGCAGAGACCACATGTTTGATTCTTGGTAGACGATCTTTCCAACAAATTTCCATGTTTTCAGATTTGAAGCAAGCAATTACTTTTTTCTTTGTTGCTCCTGCTGGGTTGTTTAGTAATAAGCACAGTGGTGGATCAAACTGGAAAGAGTAAAGCTGAGCTAAATCTATCACTAATAGATTAATTAGTCAAAGTAGGGATGCACCAACCTGATCTTTTAGGTCAGTTCTTGCCCAGAGAATGACTATTTTAGATGGTTACCAAGAAAGAATTAGAGATGCAATGACTGTCCTGGCCAATTTTCGGTTTCCTAAAACTCTTACCAGCTGATTCTGGTTTAGGCAGACTCTGATCTTCTTTCTAAGGACTATAATTGAAAGCATAAGCAATTAATTTGTCTTTAAAGTAACATTTTCTCAAAATCTGCACCAAGTTACAGAATCTTCTATCACTCTCATTCAAGCAAATGTAGAAAAAAGTGCTTCAGGTTACTAAATGGAGCTTTTTTGCACAAATGAAACCCAACTGAAAACGAACTGCAGTATAGCCCACTTTATCTAACACATTTTACAGGTCAATTAGTTTGTGGTGGGGTTACTATGACATATGAACAAATAAATGTTGTGGGTCTTTGAGTACATAGAGTGCAGAGAACACTCAAAACAGACAGCAGACAAGTTTAATATTTGTTAATTAACAACAGCAGTCAGTGCCAGATAAAAATGAGAAACTGAATGTGCTGTGCATTGCTCTTTGCTAAAAATAAATACAGAGCTAGAAGTTTTCTATGAAACAGATTCATAGAAACACAGTGTGGATTTTTACCTCTACAGGTAGCTTTTTTATTTTTAGCAAATAATCATGTAATATAGCAAAAACCTCACAACCTGTAGAGGATGCCAACATAAAATAAAAGAGCTAAGTCCAAAATAGGGGACTGAGTTGTGCAATTTCTGTAACTTCACAACAGCAACAGCAATTTTTATTGAGGTGACAGAGTCACCAGGAGTCGAACTTCTCCCTCATGTTCAAATATTTACACAGTTTCTTCGGTTAGTTTTTCAACACCCTTACAGGCTGCCACATATTACATCACCAAAGGCCACAGAGAATATAGGAAGTATATATTCAAAATGTTTATTTCTAATACTAACTAACCAATCAGAAGAGTGTTTTTCTGGAACACCCACAAAAAAACAAAGTTAAGCATCAGAAGAAAAGGTCAACAAACAATCCTAAAGTAAAACAGGCTCATTTACCCAGAAGAGAAGGAATCCCTCTCACACACAGGGACACAACTATTGAGAAAGAGCAGACACACAAACACCAGCCACAAACAGACAGACTTTCCATCCACCCTTGATTTACAATCCGTCTTTGTCTCGGGACTGGCGCCCTCACACAATGCTAATGGCAGCTAAAAGGACACGGTTCCACGCCTAAAATGGTCTCATCGCCAAGACCAGCGAGCAGCACAGTGACAGGAGAAGAGCTGGATCCTGACCACTAAGCTGCTTTCCCCTGCCCTCCTTTTTCAATTTTTATATACATCCAATGACACAACCATTATTTCATCATCTATCCTGGAAGCTCCAACACTTCTGGGCCCCTTCCAAAGCTTTACAAAAATGATATGACATTTAAACTTCCTATGTAGCCTGTTACATCACCTTACTCAATAGCACCTTGAGGAGTAATACAGGCTTTGAAAATTCAGATGTCTTAATTCTGGATAGATGAGCTGAGATTAAATTATATGGACACCATTTTTCAATTCTTGACCGGAAGACCTGGAATGGCAAAATCTCAACTGCTTTATAGTTGAATTTATGTTCCATACTAAACTATCTCTAATAAACAACTGTTGTATTAGATGTAGTTTATGTGGAAAATAACGTGCACCTGAATAAAATGTGCTCCTAAATAAGATCCAAGGCTTTTGCTTTTGACTACTGCTCAATCCAAGTCTGAGGCCATGGTTCTCAGCTGGAAAAGGGGAGAGTGCCCACTTCAGGTTGGGAATGACATGCTGCTCCAAGTATCTTCCTCATGGGTGAGGGGAGCAGGGGATTGAGAGACGGATTGGTGCACCGCCGGCAGTGATGCAGACGCTGTTCAGGTCTATTGAAGTGAAGAGAGAGCCGAGCGTAAAAGCAAAGCTGTCAATTTACCGGTCGATCTACGTTCTCACCCTCACTTATGAGTTATGGGTAGTGATCAAAAGAATGAAATCGCAGACCAGAAATGAGCTTCCTCTGAAGGGTGTCTGGGCTCTCACTTAGAGATAGGGTGAGTAGAGCCGCTACTCCTCCTGCATCGAAAGGAGCAGTTGAGGTGGTGTGGGCATCTGAACAAGATGCCTCCTGGACACATTTTAGGTGAACCGTTTCAGCCATGTCCAACTGGGAGGAGACTCCGGGGCAGACCCAGGACACACCGGAGAGATTATGTCTTCCACCACCGCCTTGTCCCCCCAGAAGACTAGAGGCTCTGCTTAGACTGCTGCCCTCGCGACCCAGACCCAGACAAGCGGCTGATGGATGGGTGGAGATACGGATGTAAGGATATACAGAACAATTAACATCCATCCATTTTTTTAACCACTTATTAAACCATCCCAGCTGACTTTGGGAGATAGGAGAGGTACATCCTGGAGAGGTTGCCTGTCCATCACTGGACTAACACAGAGAGAAAGACAATAGTACTAACCACTGTACCACCATGCCAACCCATTGAAGACAGCAGCAATACTAAATATCTATTTGAATAATTTTATATAGATAAAAACTACACTCAAAAAATAAGTTAAGTCAAATGACTTTAAATGTGAACCTCATCCAGTCGATTTCCATCCCCTATATTTGTACAGATGATTACATCATACTTTGCATTATAATTCCTGGATGGAAACCCCTGACATTCAATCACCAAACACCCACGTTCTGACCAGAGAAGAGGGGCAGCTGTCACATGTTCACCCATTCAGATACATATAACAGAAGCACTGAATCCATCCCTACTGTATCAGACCCTGGTGTCAGTCAGTGCAATGACCCTGCATGCAGAGTGAGTGAGTGAGTGAGAAATCTGTCTCTCTTAGTCATTACTGCTTACACACTGGTACACATTCATTCATTCATCCTTTATTTCCATATGCAGATGTGCAGACAGTAACTGATCTTTTGTCTGTCCGTGCACTGCAGACCCAGACTGACATGTTGGTCTCATTCTGAAAATGTAATGTCATTTCCAACTAAAAACAAATTTGCCTAAACAAAACCTTGAGTTGAGAAATCCAGTTCCTTTTTTCAAAACAACCTCATACAAAGTTTCAGTCCTGACATGCTGCAGCACAAATTTCATACTCTTTTTGCAAAAACTGTCCCATGGTTCCAGTATACGGTAACATTAGTGTTAGAACTTTACCCTATGCATTACCATATGCAAATACTATTTACTGAACTACCTGGAGCTTTCCTAAACTTACAAATCGATTGTAGTTTGCCTATATTTTATTGTCTTTTTGACCTTTAGTATCACAAAATCAAAATGGAGCTGAGACATTTTAAGAGCCCTTTTATGAGCACACTCCGTATGCTACAGCAAGTTTTTAGCTATACAATTCTTTACATGATTAAACTCGCTTCTAACCTGTACTTAAATACATACTTGAGAATGTATAAAACACTGCAATGTTACTGAAATAAATACAATTGTGTGGAACAGCAACTTAAAAAAAAAATTGTCAATGTTTAATAGCTAAAGTTGGGCTTTGGAGTAAACCAAATGTAATAAACTAGGTTAATATGTATTGCACTTTTATAATTTCATATCCACATTTTATGGGTGCCTGCAGAATAAGAGCTGTGTTTATAATGTCTAATGTTACAGACTAAGCTTTTTAATGATATCCATGTGTCTACACTGGTGATCTCAAGTCAAATCTGTTTAATGCAATGGTCATAGGCCTCTGATTTAGAAAGGCAGTCCCATGACACTGAGGCTGTCAGTGTACTTCGTTCCTTGAGAGCGTTTGTCGTGTACATGATGAGAAATTAATGTGATGCATTTCAACACATGACCGCTGGGGTGATAGAAAGAAGGGATGCACCAACTGTGAAATGATGTTTAAAATAACAACTTGGCCAACGCCAGTTTTCAAGATTTTATCGTTTGTGTTTTTGTTATTAATTATTCCCCCTTTTGTGTCAGGGGAATATAAAAGTCTTCTATTAAAAACCCTAGTTGTTTTAAAGTCCTTCATCTCTTTATCCCACTATCTATGAACATTCAGCCAGTGCACAATTCATGTGACATAAAAATAAATAAATATGTGTAAATGTAATTTTGTTTGCCGATATCAGTGTATCCCTGGTAGAAAGTATGTTCAGCAGTAGTACTGGATGAGAACGTTCAAATACACTAGTCAAATAAATAAACACAGGTTTTACATCATGTTCAATCTTTGTTTTAAATCCATTTCTCAGTACATCATCTTAATCACTTAGAAAACTCAAACACATTCTGTGAGTAGTTTTCAGTTCCAGTTTATTGGTTTTAGTTAATGGCAGGATTGGTTATTGGTTTACTGAATACAAATGAACTCAATTGTACACCTCAGAATTGGTTCAGTTTACTGTATTCTCAAACCAGAACACAAAAAACAGCATATGCACAACGTTTTCATTGCATGTGTGTTCGAGCTGTTGCTGCAGCCTTGCATGTCCACGAGAGCACCATCTCTGATCTGTTGTTGGTGGAAGTCTGGCTGGACAGAGGTACTGAGATGAGGTGCTCCAACCTATACTCGTGCCATTCTTAGGGCTGCACCCCACCCTGCAGTGGTTTCAGCAGGACAATGCCCCCGCACTGCCAGATTAGCACAGGCCTTTCTGGATCAGGAGCATATCCAGACACTTCCTTGGCTAGCATTTAGTCCCAATATGTGTCCTGTTGTACATGCCTGGGACATGCTGGGTCAATGTGTTCACCAGAGGAAGCCACAACCAATGACCATTGCACAGGTGCAGGCTGCACTCATCCAGGAATGGAGAGCAATTCCTCAACAAGAGATTCGCACACTTATGCAGTCCATGCGCAGACAGGTGACTGGTTGCATCATGTCCAGAGGAGGCCGTATTAAATGTTTTGTATATATTATTGTGTTGTGTCTATATATATGTCTATAAAATCTGTTTCTTTTTTGACTGATATATTTACACAGTTTCTTCTATCAGTTTTCACACCTTTTCAGGCACACTTTACATCACTAAAGGCCACAGTGAATACAGGTACTGTTAATTCAAAATGCTTTGTTTCTCTTTCTAACAAACCAATCAGATGGGTGTTTTTCAGGAACACCCTCAAAAAACAAAGTTAAGCATCGACTGAGAAGGTCAGGGAACAATCAAATATTGTAACCTCCATGAGCGTCGCTATGGTGCCTGTTTATGTTGTGCAAAAGCAGAAGCTCAAAAGGAAGATTTGTTTGAGGATCTGTTTTCAGGCAGGGATGGTTAAGCAGTAATCTGTCTCCTAATAGATACATGTTTTAATCAGCACAGGCGTTTAACAGTGTCTATTGCAAATTTGGGGATTTTTTTTTTTTTTATTATTTTAACTGGGCATTTACTAAGGCAAGACTTGTAAATGAGAACCATTGCTGTTTATCTGGTTAGCATGCTGGAGAAAAAAAAGGTGTTTTGGCAATAAAGAATGAAGAGCAAAGATTAGGATTTTCTGCATCTTATTCAATTAAATTTTTCAATTCAATTTTATTTATATAGCGCCAAATCACAACAACAGTCGCCTCAAGGCGCTTTATATTTTAGGGTTAAGACCCTACAATATAAATATATGTATTTTTAATTTGTTCTTTTTTTCCCCCTTTCTTAAGGATTATTTTTTTGGCCCTTTGCCGTTAGATGATAGACACAGGTAAGAGGGTAAATTTAAATACATTTTCACTCCTTCTCCCAAATTTTGTGCTTTTGAAAAGAATCCCTTTAAAAATTACTTTGCATTTTCTTTCATTTTACCAGCACAAAACGTCAGTCGTTTGATAAATAAGGACAAATGTGACTTGACAAACCCAGTACCAATTTATCTACTGGCATCTTTCCTTATATCTGTGAGTCTGAATGACTACCATTCAGTTTTCACAGTCTCTGATTTGTCTCCCCACAGCCTGCTGTGTATCTGGCTCAGCTAGTCACAGAGTTGCACACACACACACACACACACACACACATGTTCACATAAAAGGAAGCTCAGAACACATCCACATATATACACACAGATTTGCCGTTACACATTCCCACTGACATGCAAATAAAAGTTAATGCTGTTACATCAACGTAAATCCATCGATCTGTTTGAAGCTTAGTGTTTAACCATTTTATATGGGCTGTGTGGTAATACAAACAACAAACAGATATAAACACACACTTACTCAGTGACTTGACATGACTTCACCACAACTGAGGTCATATTTACTCGTTTCATTACAATACCCAGCTCTGAAAGCCAGAGCGAGTGAATCAGTAAGCCCACTCCCCCGCCTGCAGCAAGCTGAGTCAGCTGAACTCAATGTTTCTCATTACAATCAAAGGGCCAATGAAAGCGCTCATGTAGAATAAATGAAACAAAAACTATAATGATTAAGATGACTAAGCTAACCTTAGTGAGACCTTAGTGAGACCTTAGTGGTCTCATGACCTTTCATAGCTACTATTAATCATTACATTACAAGACTGACTATGCGCATACGTCGCTGTATGTAAGGGAAGATCTGCTCCACTGTGAGGGGTACAGTTTCACAGAATTCATGGTGAAAATTGCCTGTCTTGTTTGACAACAGTATAAAAAGTAAAAATATATTCACTTTGCAATGTAAAAGTATCTTTGAGTCTGTTAATGTTTGACAATTTGCACAATGAATAACTTGTGCTTTGCTGTTGATTAATTTCATGTTGTTGGGAATTGTCGGTTTCAGAGCAAACTTAGCCAGAAAGTTATTTACAGTCTGATCAGTCCACGGCATAAAGGTGTGATCCCGGGATGAAACACAGTTTTCTAAAAGCACTGCTTCCATTTCAACTATTTATTCAGTCAAGAGATTAGCCAATCGTTTAGAGACATAAATTCTTTCATGTGAGTCTTTGCCATTTTCCTCCATCCTCTGTGATTTATGGGTTTTGGACTATTTGCTGGGTTTTTTTTAGCATTAAGAATTTCTTTGGTGTCACCCAAAGATGTGTTGCCCTGAGCCAAAGAAAATTAAGCAGCACTGTAATAAAACTATTTCTGGTAATGCTTTATATTGGTCCTCAGTAAGCGTTACTTAATAGGTAGGAAGATGCTTATAAATCCATGAAATTATGCATTAATAAAGCTATACAAATATTAAACTTGCCTGTTATGTCATTTTAAACCTTTAATGAGATTTATTTTGTTGCTTTGTTAAGATTAATGGATAATTTATTATATGGATTTGTTAGCAGTTGACTATTTTTTTTGTTATTTTTCCTGCAGCTAGTGAACATTTTCCTAAAGTGAGAACACTGCCTTACTAATAGGGCTACTTCAACAACCTCCAACAAAGAACAATACTGGAAAAAGTGTTCCTACTAAAGATGGAAACAACAAACTTTTTTCACATCTTGAGACAAAAACTCAACATCAAGTACAACCATTCTACGAAGGCACGTGAGGAGGAGATACTAGGAGCTGATGATGTGTGACTCGCTAGTTGCACTTCATACAACAGGAAGAGTAAATGGTGGATGGAAATTACTAATATATTTACATGGTAGTAGAGGAGGGCTTTAAGCTGCAATCATCAATTAAACATTGTTCTGTATTTTTTTTTCTGCAACATCATAAATATCGTTATTGCAAATTTCTTTGAAATATTGTGATATAACTTTAAGGCTATATTGCCCACCCCTAATTACTAAGGTTATTGACTATATTCATATAATGTCATTAATGCATAATTTGCTAAACTGCTAATAAACATCTTGCAAGGACAAGCATCTTAATCCCTTTAACTAAAACTTGTAACAATATATATTAAGTTATATTTTCTTCACAAGTTTCCTTACTTGGGGTTTCATACTTAAATATAATAGATATTTTAGTCAAATGGTCAGAAATCACCAGAGGGTGCAAAGATTGACAGATCATGTTTATTCCTTAACCAACACACCCCAAAGACCCATTTTGAGCCAAAAAACCCTGTTTGGTTGACAAAAAACAACATTTAAAGCTCTGGAACATTAATGACAAGACTCATTGATAATATAAACAATAATAACTTGCATCCCCACCCTTGACCAATAAATCGACTGGCCAGATATACTGGCCAAGACTGAATCATGAAAAATAAATCGGTTAGGGTAAAGGACAAGGCTAGGGTTTTATCACAAGACAGAGAAAATAGTAAACTGACTTACGGAAAGTTAGCGTGTTCATAGACGATTTCATGATACTAAGCTGCAGCAGCTGAGACAGTGTAAAAATGTCACCCATGGTACATATTTTGGTCACAATTTTCAAAAAACTAACAATTTAAAATATCACAAAAGTGATGATTTTGTTGCTTGTCTTCTCGAGCTGTTGGTTAGATAGCCATTTGTAGAGATCACCATGAGTTAAGGTAAACTGTAACAGTCAATAACAGACAATGTTATTGACAAAACTAACTAAAACAGCAATCAGAAGATTTATCAAACTGAACATAATCACTGGTTGGGCTATAGCTGAAAAAAAATAGTTGACTGTGACATGAGATGATAGTAGAGTTAGATAGTATCTCTATTTCCAGTGGTAGGTGGCTTCCCATAAATGCCTTTTGGTCCCATCAGACCGCCCAGTACACACACACCTCTGCAGGCTGCAGCTGTAGGGTAATCACCATGTTGTCCATTTTCTTTCAAGCAGGACATAGGTATAGTCTCGCATTGTTTGCTCTGTCACAATAAACCACCTCCCCCTTGGCAACAGGCAATTGTTACTACTACCACTCACAAAACTGAACAGCATTCCATTTCCCATTACAATCTATGGCCAGCCATTAATGGACAACCCGGAGGCACCGCAGACAGACAGACGCACAAAACAAATCAATGGAAAAGACAGATAGTTAGGGTAAAAAGATATTACTACTTTCAGTATTTCACAGGCGTGTTGGCGAATATTTTCAAATTTTTGAAAGATTTGAGTAAAATTGAGTAAAATAAAATAAGGTCATATACACATTATTAGTATGAGTTAAATTCAAATCTCAATTCAATCTTTAATTCAGTCTTAACATCCATCCATCCATTTTCTTCCGCTTATCCCAGCTGGGTCTATCCCAGCTGTCATAGGGCAAAAGGTGGGTTAACCTGCATGCCACCAAAGACTGCTCAAACAAGACTGGTCAGTAGCTTTCAGGTTACAAGAAGACTACAAATGGAAACCAGGAACCTTTCAGTACCAAAAATCTGTTAAGTGAGTGTACTGTAACAATGTGGCTCTTAGAAAAATAATCTGGTTGTGGTATACCTGTACATACTGGCCTCATTGCAGTCCAGACCTGTCAGTCACTGAAAACATTTGGAGCATCTCTTCTGATGATGCAATACAGTGGGAAACATGCCCTGTCACAATTTTTTTTAAGTGCTTTGCTGGCATCAAACATAGTCTTTAAATTATTTTCAAACCATTGAAGTCGTATTTCTTTTTAATGTTTTACAGTGTCCCAAATTTTGGGAAAATCCCATTTCAATTCCTCCATTTTAACTTGTGAAAATTCCCAATGAAGTCATGCCTAACAACATTATCAGTGTCTGAATTTACATATTTCACATGCTTACCGTGACATGTTCAATCTTAAAATCAGCACCTTTCTTGCATAACAAAACAATGCAGTCCATCAAGTTCTTGTATACTAACCGACAAAGTGGTGCATACATATCAGTGTACTGTTTATACTTTGTGACATGAATACATAGCACAGATCTTCTCAGCAATCCTGTTTCAAATGTGTCACCTTTAGCCCTAGGACAGGAAAGAAAGCCAACGCATATATGAAGAGAGACTAAAAGAGACTCAGTCAAGCATACACAAGTCTGTCAGACTAAAGCACAGACGCTTGTACTGACAGCTATATTTATGATATTTGCAGATTGGTTGGTGTCGCTTTGCAGATTAGTTGTGACATATTAATTATGTCAGTACTGATAGCAGTGACACGTAGAAGGGTGTTGATATAGTGTGCCTGCTGTAAAACTCCACTGGGTCAAGGTTTAGGACTTTCGCACAGTCTGAGACAGAGAGAATTTATGTTTACTAGCTGCAGACACTGTTACCTCAAGTGTGCTACTCATACAGTATAGTATATATCTTATATGAACTTACAATGAACATCATGCAGAAAACAATGTTTGGGGTAATTCAGAAATTATGCCATAACATAGTTTAACCAGCAGAGTAATTCCAGCTCTATTGTTTGCAATACTGTCAGCACTGTCTGCAGCACATGTTGCAAAATACACATTACTAACACCTTACAAAGACACTGTGTTTGTTTAATCTTTAACATGTCAACTGTGTATATGAGTATTAGGGATGCACCAACTGTGCAATTCTGCATTTAAAATAACCATGTGACATTAACTTGTCCACCATTTAGAATGTGTGACATCATGTTAACGCTGTAGTATTTGCAGACAAGTCGGCATGTTCCATGCAAACTACGGGTGACCGCCTGTCAATCACTGGTCGCGAGGGAAAACATGTATTCCCCGACCAATTGGCAAAAACCTCCTTGCGATTGCTGCGGTCACCTGTAGTTTGCATAGAGCATGCCAACTTGTCTGCAAATACTAGCCAACTACTCTCCGAGCAATAGTGAAACTGTGAAAAGTGCGACACAAACCAGAAACAGAGACCGTTTGCCATCAAAGTAAAAGTTGCGCCTTTTGAAACATGTTGGCCACAGCACTGAGGCACAACTTTTACTTTGAAGGAGAATGCTCTTCATTTCCAGTTTGCATGGCACTTTTTTCAAGTTTTACTGCCAGTCTGCTAGGAGTTGGCAAGTGTTTGCAGACAAGTTGCGTCTTGCATGCAAAGTATGGGTGACTGCAGCAGTCTGCTAGGGACCAAAGCAATCATAAAGAGGTTTTCATTGCAGCAACCCTCTTTGCGACCGATTTCACCTAGCAACCTCCAAGAACCACTGGCCAGCCAGTCAGGGAATATACATTTTTCCCTTGAGACCAGTGGTTCTGTCATGTCCAATATGGCAGACATCTCTGTGCATGAGATCACGTGAGAAACTTCTATAGCTGATGGTGATACTGTTAATTTTTTTTTCCATGAAAAAACACTAAGGTGAAAGTATTTCAAGTCTCATTACACTCTTCTTTCTTGTTTTTTAATATTTAGCCTGCACAAAATTTACATGACACAACAGATACATATCTTCTACTGACATTTGCTGATATGCCAGTGTCATATAACAGGGTTAGTATCAGCTGATATTACTGATACTGCTATTCGGGGAATCTGTTGGTGCATCCTTAATGATTGTATAAAGAAAAGAGTTTTTTTTTTTTTTTTTTACATCCTAAAAATCTGCATGAGCATACAACTCAAATGTCCAGTATTGGTCAGGCTCTAAATAAAAAATATAATCAAATAAAATAGTCATGCCATTACATTTAATGTATAGCATTCATAGTTTTATTTCACTCCTTATCTCTTATTAGGATGCACCATGCTCAAATATAAAGTCATGAAATGTTCACACTACTATCTGTGCGTACTTTAGTCCTTCACTAAACTTCACATCCCAAAAAATCATTTTGCAAGCCATGTCAAATTTTCGAAATAAGGATTAATTTTCACTGTAGCTTCAAGCAGCCATGGGGTTCCTTTCTATATTTAAAGCAGTTTTTAAACTCGGTTGTGTATCAACTTGAGGTGTGTGAGGACTAACCATGAGTAATAATTTCATGGAATCATATCAGCACGGTCAACGCCGGGAATTCTGACCTGCGTGTTTAAACGATAACGGTTAAAATGTTAAAAATCTTAAAACTCTCAATACAAAGCTAACCGTCCATAGCAGTTAATCAGCTATTTGCATACCATAGTAGCTCTTAAAAGAACAGTATGACAGAGTTATAACGCAATACTTTGCTAGTTTTATGGTTATTTTTCCAGTTTCCTTTAGAGGAAAATAAAACTTGAAGCCAACAGTGAAGAAGTGGCGCTTCATAAGGAAACAAACACGTTTCTTGCATTTCTAAACGCAGCCCAGACAAACTACAACAGGTCCAATAAGGGGATAAATCCCTGTATTACGCTATAAAGTTGTTATTTTAAACTGCAGGGTAACTTAAAGTCCACTTACCTGCTCTTCGCGATCACCTGTGGCGGAAGAAGCCATGTTGAGGAAGGTGTGCGGTCCAGCTGCTCCGGTTCACAGGTAAGTTTAATCACAGCAAATTCAGTAAGTGTCCAAATAATCGCATAAAAGGAGGTGACATTTGCTTACAATTTTACTTTCCCACTAACTGTGACCCCCCACTAGGACTCCCAAAGCAGCCAGAGAGGAGGAAGGGGGCGGTGAATGTTCTTCGGACCCGGTGAAACCTCCAGGTGCAGCGGAGGAGGAGTATGCAGCTGCAGCCTGGAGCTACTCTCAGAGAAACGAGCAGGTGACCCGACACAAGGGGGCAGCATTATCCCCCTGCAGTATCTTACTGTAGCAGATAACTGTTCACTGTATGTATTTGCAAAAAATATAGTGCAGCAGATAACATTACAGAGGAATCTTCCACAAGTGGATAAAAAACGGACACATCTTTTAGGACCAATCTTTTGATAAAGCTCATTAGCCATTTAACCCACAAATTTTGGTGTTTGTATGCACTTTTGAAAGATTTTTACAGTTATCTCCTGCACTATATTGGGCACACGGGGAACTCTATGGCTTAAAACTACCTCTTCCCATCTACTTATACTCTGACACAGTGAAAAAACTCAAAAAGCAGACTGCTAAACCAATTGTTAAAGGCATGATTAAAATTTGGTATTAATTGAGAAAATATTTGAAAGAACCAAACTCTTTGTCTCAATATAGCCCCTTACAGGGTAACCTTTTGGTTTTTGTTTTATTTTATTTTATTTTTTTGCACCAAGACGAGCAGATACTACAGATAAATTTTGGACTCATAAAAGGTTTGAAAAGATAAGAGATCTGCTCGATCCAAACTGGGATGTGATCATGCCTTTTTTTGAAGAGGCTTGAATTCAATTAGAATAGATTTGTTAAAATTTCTGCAGCTGCGATTTGTAAAAGCACATTGGCTTATTAGACCCCAGCAACCACTTGTTGTAATAATGATTGTAAAGGACAGTTTAAGAAAAAATTCCATGTCAGGATTTTATAATCTGTTCACATCCTGTTCATCAGAGAGTTCACATTATAAGTTTAAAGCATGGGACAAAGATTTGGAATCAGAAATCCCAGCAGAGGATTAGAAATCAGATCAAGGAGAGTGAATGTATACCTCAAATTAACAGATTCTAATTGGTAAATGCCAGCATGCAACTCCTGCTAAGTCAAATCATTAGAATAAAAACAGGCATTTTTACTAGTTGTACAGTTGCTAAATGAACACATTTTCATGCTGGCAGTGCAGAATAATCTGTGTGTATGTTGGTTCGGTGCGATGTAACAGTTTTCTTAAAGAAAAACAAAGAAAACTATTTGAGCTTCTTTGGACCCGCACACCTGCATAAGCACTGCAAAGGCTATTTTGAAAATGAAGTGTCAGCCACTGCTTGAGGCGCAGAACATAAATGTGGGCCGCACATAAACATGCTGCTCCTATTGTCCCATTTCTTGTTTTCATACTTTTATATTTACCAGAAAGTATTAATTTATTACTGTATTTCATATTAAAATTAAAACAAATGATTAAAGTGACTTTACTTGAATGAAGATTTAATTTTATATAGCACCAAATCACAACAACAGTCATCTCAAGGCGCTTTATACTGTAAGGTAAAAAACTTTATACTGACAGTGGGTAGGAAAATTCCCTTTTAACAGGAAGAAACCTCCAGCAGAACCAGGCTCAGGGAGGGGCAGCCATCTGAGGGGAAAGAGAAGAGAAAAAGGAGAACATAGGGAGACAGGATGAAGAATGTGGAAGAAGGGGATAGAGGAAAGGAAGAGGTGTAATTAATTAGGACTGGAAGGAAGTGAGGATGGGGAGACAGAAGAAAAGCAGAGGTAATAAAGAAGGAGTGGAGAGGATGGATAGCAGAGGTAGGAGCGAGTAGAAAGTATCAGTAGAGCAGGAGAGTATTCTAATTAGAAATAAACATGTACATACATCAAGCATACTTAAAATATTCCATTCATCTCTGTCTAGTCCCCCATCTTTTATCCTTCCCCAACAGAAAGTTAATCTCCAATCACATAATTACTTATGTACCCAATCCTTGTATTACTTTTCCACGTTTTCTTTTTTAAATCCAATTAATACCACTGTTCCTTTTTGAAGAGTAGCAGTTTAGGACCCCAAAAATTTCACAAATGACCTTTTCAGGGAACCAAATGTCATATTAAAGGATTCCTAGCTCCCCTGTAGTTCCCTTTCTGGCTGTCTCTTTCTGTATATGCTACACTTATCTCACACAGGTTTACAAATTAATCAAAATATGCACACAAATTAATTAAAAGATGCAAATTTAATCTTGGTAAATATTTTTTCTCCTTATTTGTCCACCAAGGGGCTCAATATAAATTAATCAAAAGGTGTGTACAACATAACTTGTTGACACAAGATAATTATAACTGCCCAAAATGGAAATTCACAGAGTGAGTGAGAATGGGCCAAATCACAGCTTTAGTCTTCAAACATTAAGTTTACTACTAGTTAATATATATATAGTGTAAGCTCAGCTCAGCTGCTGCCTACCTTACCCTTTGATTTAATGCTGCAAGAAAAAAAAAAAAAAGTATCTTAGTAGAAAATCACCAATTAAATCATTGGTGCAGTGCAAAGCTTTATGCAGCTCACAGCCAATCAGCTGAACATTTAAAAATCTTTGTTTCTAAGATGACATCCAGGTCAACAAATATGTAGACTAAAGCATCAGACCAAAGTTTTTTAATAAAAATGAATTCATATTTACTGAGGTGTCATGTCTTTTTAATGAATTGTATCTAACCGTCGTGTGGTGTTTGGGTCTGTGGGACCCGTTTTCAATGTTTACAGAAAGAAAAGGTATGCAATTTACTATTATTTCAACCTCAGACTCCTTGCCTTTGGCTCATTTTCTGTGAAGAATCTTATCAGATAACACATTTTTAATGACTTCACACTGTAACCCCCCCTACACATTTGTATTACCCATGTGGTGTTTGTGTCCACTGGACCCATGGGTCATAAAAGTGTGGAGGTGCTGTCCCTTCACTGTCCTCCTCCTACATGGTCTGCTTTTAGTGTCTGTGTGTACGTGTGTGGGATGGGAGGTGTATTTGTTTGTATATGTGTGCCTGCGTGCATGTGTCTTGTATCTTTCTGCTCCTGCTTTTCCCGCACAAAGCTCCAACATTGATACATTTCAAGCACCTACACCTGTCTGCTCCCACATTCCTGCACATTTTACCCTCTGTTTTGTGGGACCTATTCGATATGTTCTCACGCACTATCCCAGCTGCAAATCAGGGGTGAAAAGATTCTCTACTCCCAGAACTTCAGTGATTTTACAAGAGAAGAAGATTTGAAAGATGATGAGTTTTGAGAACATGAGGCCTTTTGCTTTTATTGGATAGGACAGTGCAGACAATAGACAGGAGAGCAGGGAGAGAGTGAGGAGGAATGACATGCAGGAAACAGTCTGGGAGAGACTCAAACCCAGGCCCGTGCAGCAGATTCTAGCCTGTAGTACATGAGTCACCTGCTCAACCAGGTGAGCTATAGCAGCACTGTCTAATCAGAGTTTGGTCAGTTTAAAGACAGAGATGAGATAGTTCCCTCATCTAAATTCTTAGTTAGATCCAGTAGCAACAAAAACAAGACCAGCAAAGTGTGTAGACCCAAGATGAACAAGAATATTCAGTATACATGCATCAAGTGCACAAAATACATATGCAACAAACACAGCAAAACTCTGCTCCTCATGTGTTGTACAGACTGGCACAAAGAGGCTATTTGTTCATTGGGGCTGAGTTGTATAGACTGATATGGATCTGTTCAATTTCTAATTCAGTTCAAAGAAGTAAACATTAGTAGTGATGAGAAATCTTGTTTCATTTATATTTGTTCAAGATAAACATGTTTTTTCCACCTATATCTTTGTTATGATTGATTTTCTTTAAAAAAAAAAAAAAAAAATCAGTTTTGTCACAAAAACAAGTAGCACTTTTGTTCATAAATGTGCTCTAACTGAGGTAAATTCCAAATATTAATCATATATATGGTCTGTATTGCTTGTACTAAGACAAAGTAAACATCTGTTTAGTATTTTTGTATAAATTGTTATGGTGTATTGATTTATTAATACAATGTGGTGGTTCCACCAGACCCACAAACATTAGCTGAGTGACCAAAATACAAGGATCACACAAGTGTTAAAAACAATTAACAGCCTTATACAATTTCAGAGCAAAATTTCTATTGGGTCTGCAGAACATTTCCAATAAAAATCAAGAAATGCTTCACCATAAAAGCACAATGTGGTTTTTACAAGCATCTTTTTTTAAAATGTAGCAATTATTAATTTGTGTTAATTTTCAGGCGTTTTTAAATAATAACTTACAAAATTAAATGTTTACCGTACAGCTGAATATTGCAGGATCGGTAGTGTCGGTTCCTGCAATGTTTGTATGGCAACACATGAGGGCGGTGTTGACTCAGCAGAAAGTTTACTTGGACAGAAAACCTGAGTCATTAGTGATAGACTACATAACAAATAGGCCTCCCAATCAAACAGCATTGCCACGAATTTTTATGCACAAACAACTTATTTTGCTTTTGTTTTCAGTTTACGTTAAAAATTTTGCTTTTCCTAGTTTCATAATGCCATGGGGAAAGATTTAAGACGTTCACAAGAGGTATTACAATACAAACCACCACACTTTGAAGCAAACTGACTCAATGTTTGAGACTTGACTGCCTCGAAACAAAGTCAGTAGATCTAGAGGTGAAATGTCCTTTACTGGGGCCATTAAAGGACATTTCTACACTGGTAATTGTAGGAGCCCTTGTTTAGTAGCTCAAACTGAAAAATTAGGCACCTCTGCCACACAGACTATGACATTTACTTAATGACTAGTAATATGGAGCTGATAACAGTCGACTATCAAGTTAATAGTGTAGTAAGTTTTATTTCAGATTAAGTTAGACCCTAACGCACCCATTTCCTCAACTTAGTGAAGTTTCCAACCTTTAACTGGAACTTGAGATGATTCACTTGGGCTTTAACCTGAGTGAATCATCAAGGACTCTGTCCAGCTGACCCCCAGATGGCAGAAAGATGAGTTTAACAGAGTCTCCTTGTCTCAGGCCTCTACAATGTTTATTGTCTATAAAGCAAAAAAAACATTAGAGCTAAAGTCTTTAAGCCATCTTAGTATTGCGTTTAAAAAGGATGACGTAAAATAAGACCAAAAAAGACAAGTAGACAGATTGTTTATTCAGGTTATTGGATTTTAGCATAAAGTTGGTCGATCTGCAGCTGGAAGAGGTTTTTGACCTCAGCCCTCTTGGCTTTGAGGGTGGGAGTTAACAGGCCGTTCTCAATGGTGAACTGCTCAGGGTGGAGGTACACATCTTTCACCTGCATGAGAAAGTAAAGAGGTCAAAAGTGACAGTTATGAGTGTATAACCAAAGTGTAAGAACCTAAATTAATCTGCAGGTTGACCTTTTGAAGTTGTTACACACATTAACCTTTGGTTAACAGTTTAAGAAAAAGTGTGCATCAAGTGCAGAAAATGGGCATTTTGAGGTGCATGAGGATGATCTTAGTGTTTGAAATGTCAGTAGTCTAAGATACTTCAGGACTATTGTTATACAAAAACTGCACCTTTTAACCAGTACAGTGTTTACAACTTAATGTTTGAGTTACTCTAGAGAGAAAAAAAAAAAAAGTTGCTTTTTTTTTTTAAGCATTCAATTCCCCAAAACTTGAAGGTGCCCTGATAAGGTATTCCATATGTATTAGGAGATGTTTCATTTGGGTAGTTCAGGAGGAATTGTTACCTGCTCAAAAGATTTGAGTCCTGCTTCTTTTCCTAGTTTGGTCATGTCTGAAATAATGGCTTTCTTAATTTCCTGCAGACAACAAACACACACCATTATTAGTTTGTTTGTCTGCCCCCCCCCCCCCCCCCAGTCA
>VUQI01004418.1:16851-42887 GCA_015106735.1 Paratilapia polleni | reverse complement strand
GGCAGCGTGGGGTTCAGTATCTTGCCCAAGGATACTTCGGCATGCAGACTAGGGGAGCCAGGGATCGAACCACTGACCTTCCGATTAGTAGACGACTCGCTCTACCTCCTGAGCCACAGCCGTCCCCCAAAATAAAAGATTCTAGACTTTCTTGATGCAACATTAAAAGCAGCACATACAGACAGGGCAAAAGGGTTCCTTAACAGCCAAATAGGAGCTCAAAGCCACCCCCGGAGTCAGCACAACCGCAGTGCAATGGCTGAGCCTCGCCCTGGGTTAACCACCTTGGTGATCATGGTATCTCCCCTGCCAGGTAAGTAACTTTTGGCAGGTGTTTTTACGGCAGATGCCATTCCTGATGCAACCCCCAAGGGATCTGTGTCTCCTCCTAGTCTCGAACCAGGGATCTTTTGGTTGTTAGTTGAACGTGTAAACTACTGCACTATGAAGCCAGAGAAACAGAGTGTAACTATCCTACTCAATGGCCATTTATGCACTCTGTCAAGTAGGAAAGTACCAATACAATACACAAGCTATAGCATCAAATACATACAGATTCATATTTCAGATGTATAATTTGTGCCTTTTAACAATGCAAAGAGCCTGACCAATCAGCTGGTTGACCTGTTTGCAACCCTATCTTCCCAATAGGGAAGTTGCCGAGTGCCCTCTGGTGGACAAACTCTGCAACATCAACCCTCATAACATGGTTGAAGGGTGTTTCTCCTGTCTCTCCTTTACTTTTTAAATTTTCATTTATCACCCATTATAAATACTTATAATGATAGATCAGCAAATAGCTCATATTCACCAATAATATCGGCCCACCGATTAAATCAGTTAGGCTCTAACAATGTACATGGGAAAAGTTTTAACAGGAGGAAAAAAAGTATTTTTATTGAATAATTGAGCCAAATAAAGTTGCCTGTACTAATTAACGTTGCCATAGATGTTTACACACATGAACTCCAGAAAACAGCAGAACCAGTTCTAGACATTTTCTTAAGTCTTCCTTTTTCACATCTAGAAGATAGTCGATGGTGTACTGGTTCTAAATAAATATTTAATTCCAATGAAAAAAAATTTAAATTAAACCTTTCAACAACAATTTTTTTTGCCATATTTGCCATTTTAGAAGCAGCAGCAGTTTGGTGCTGAGCAGTTAGCACGCAGCTGCCAGCTGCACACTACCTGTCAGCTGTAAATCTAAAAGCAGCTTCAGTTTCAGGTGTAAATTCTCTGAAGGTGCATCACTACAAGTGAACCCTTCTACACTGCCAGATAGTTTTCAGATAATCATTGGTCACACTGATACTATAAGAATGAAAACTATAACAAGACGTTACAGTTTTATGCCTCTACCAATCAGTCAAGCTGCAGTTTACATCCGTGTCTGTCCAGATTCATATAATTAAAGAAGTGAAGGGCTTTGAGGGAATTTAATAAAGGTATTTATCAACTTGTATGTTTCCAGTGAATAACTGTCTTCACTAAGGTGTTATGAGGCCTCATCGGGATGTGTTATGGTCTTGAACAATGGGATGGATATACGGCCGTAAATAAGGACAGCTGAAAAACATAATGCCTCCACAGCTTTTGCAGATTGCCTTTAAACTGGCATGGATATCCAAATTAGTGACTGTCACTAACTGCCAGTTATGAAAAATAACTGCACATCTTACTGGTGGAACAAGATCAAATTTAAAACTTAGAGCAAATAATTTTTGATGCGAATTAATTAAAAAAATAAACCCTGTCTTTCTTTATTCCTCAGTTTTGATAGCTTACCTTTCTCCTTGTCGAGTGGCGGCAGGATGCTGTTGTCTCGACAGACCTTGAAGTAAATCTCCTGCTCCACACCTTCAGGGATGGCACCCTGTGGGATAATTATGCTGACACCTGTCTCGATGGAGCTCAGAACGCCACCGTTAGAATTGAAGATACCACGAGCTGTTGCCACCACAGTGTGGCCTTCATCTTCATCTTCATCATCATCTAGGGCACTGGGGCTGGGAGACAGACGCCTTTAGTGTCACACTGTCATATTTAACAGTAAAGCTTTGATTTTATCTATCTTCAGTTATCTCTACTGAGTTTCCTACCTCACGGGGATGGCCTTGGGCAAAGCGTTGACGTTGTTCTGCTGGTATTTGGAGCGGTGGTCCGTTGTGCGTGTGAAAGTGTCCAGGCCACTGTCATGATCTGTGTTCTGGGGCTGTGGGGGTACCTGAGGCTTCACTGGACTTGAGCTCCGTCCCTGTTACAGATACAAGAGGGTTAAATTAGATATTTTACCGATTTACACATTTTAGCAACACTGAAGTGCTTTGAAATAAAAATGTTAAGAGTTCTGAAGAAGTGAACTTGACACTGTAAAAGAAATATATAAATAATAAATGAATGAATGAATGAAAGAAAGAGATACCATACACCAAAAATTGCAGAAAAACATATGTTGCTCATTCAATTCTAAAATATTTTAGAAAACACTGAATCTGAGCCCTTTATTGAGAATTTTGTTCATGGTCATTTAAATTTTTACTAAAAAAATAAAAATAAAAAATACATTGCCTTGTTCGTGTTTTTAATGTGATATCAAAGCTGACAGCTAAGGCTACATTAAAGGCGCCATCGGGTTATTTGATTTTGATTCAAACACACATTGATTTTACGTGTGCAGCCTCCCTTGAACCATCATATATTTAATTCTGTGTGACCTCGGGCCAAAATCGGTTTACCTTTGGAGGAGTCTCAGGCTTGTCATTGGGCAGGAGGTTGTGGTTGAATTTTGGACTGTCGAACATGCGTGCAAAAGGCCTGGCAGAGGTGGTGTACGGCTTGGGTACGAAGCGGTTGTAGCTGGATGTTGGTGGAGCCCCGGTGCTAGTGACTGTCTTTGGAGGCTGTTCACTAGTGCCATTGACTGGAGACTTCTCGGGGAAACTCTTGTGAGGAAGAAAGTTGGTCTGGACAGTATCCTCTCGGGCAGGAGGCTTGGCTGTAGAAGAGCAATGCATGTCAGCCAAAAAAGCTCTACTCATACACATCTTCCCTTGATCACAATCTTGTGTGACAAAATCCTGACTACAGTCAGTTTTACCTTCAGGTGAGGGTTTGGGCAGTGTGGCTGGTGGCACAGATGGTGTCACCTGGGGAACCGGTTCATATTTTTTCTCCACTGGACTTGGTTTCTCCACCGAGTCCATCCTACATCACAAAATCAAAACCATAAATTAAATATATATACATATATATATATACACATATACATACATATATATATACATATACATATACATATATATACACACACACACATATATACATACATATACATATATACATACACACACACATATATATACACATTATATATACACACACACACACACACACACACACATATACATTATATACACACACACACACACACATACATTATATACACACACACACACACACACACATATACATTATATATACACACACACACACACACACACATATACATTATATATATATATATATATATAAAAACAAAGAACAGGAAAGAAAGACATGTGAATACCCAAACTGTATATAACAGAAAAATCCAAGTTACTTCATACAAATGTGGAAATATCAGTGGGACTGAGCATCACCTGGGGAAGCTGTGGCTTGTTTGTGCTTGTGGTTGGGGTTTGTTGGAGCCAGCCTGCAGTCTGTCAAAGTAGGACAACTGTTTCCTGTAGTAGTCCTCATCCTCGTCAGGGTCGTAATGGTTGGAGCGCACAATGTCATCCGATGCCTTGGACAGAGGCTTCTGAGGCTCTGGGGCTCTGGATTGGGGTAACAACACAGTCAAAAAGGTAAAACACATGGCAGAGGTTACAGCAACGCAGATGAAGAGGAGTTTACAATATTTAGCCAAAATTAAACTTGACTAATTTCACTATCTTATTCCATGTGAGTGAAAACACAGCAACAGGCTTACCTAAAGCTCTTCTCTTGATCCAGGTTGCTCAGAGAATTTGCTTTAGGCATTACTCCACCAGCTTTCAAGGGTAAATCGGCTGCCTGAAGCAGGAAAAGCAATGAACCTCATCAGTAGGATGCCAATTTCTTAAAAAGTTTAAAGTAAATATCTGTAGCTTCAAAAGCAGACATTTTAAACATGTATAAAGCCAGTTTACCCTGTTCCCAAATGAATCCCCAGCATCTCTGGCTCGGTCCACGGACACAGAGCGTTTGTTCTCAAACATTTTGACCCTCGTCAGTACTGACTGAGGCCGCATGGCAGGATCCTCCTCCTGCTGCTCATCTCTTGCAGGTGCAGCTTTTGGAGCATCAGCAGGTGAAGGTGAGGGAGCCTCTACTTTATGACGGGTGGGGCTGGTTTCAGAGTTCACAGGAGCAGGGTCGTACTGCTGAGGTTTGTAGCCTTTCTGTTGCGATGTTGGTCCCTGGTTATAGGCAGGCCGCTGGGCAGGGGGTTCTGGTGAGCGGGCAGCTGAGGGGTATGTGCTCAGGTGAGAATTTGGGTCATAGTGCAGATCAGACGGTTGAGGGGGAGGTGGAAGATCATCATAACGAACAGGTACTGAACCTGTCGGTTTACCATAGCGAGGCCGTCCATCAAATCCTTGTTGAGGTGGGGGCTCGTCATAGCGTAGAGGAGGGGTATAATGAGAGTCAGGGCCGTCACCATAAGGAGGACGGGGATCGTAGGTCTGTGTATTGGCAGTAGAGAGTGGCTGGCTGTAGGGGTTCCACGGTTGCTGGTCGTAGTGAGGCACACTGTTCTCATAGGGCAGGTTAGAGTCATAGTTACGGTACTTTGGTTCCTGGTAACCACCTCCACTGCTGACGTCATACCGACTGGGTGGGTGGTCATAATCTCTGTATGGCTGCTGGTCAGGGTGATAACCCTGCTGAGGGTTGTATGTCACAGGCTTCATGCTGTGACCACCTCTCCCTGTGCTGTCTGTGCTGTACGGATCCTTCTGAAACATCTACCGAACAAATACACAACAAAGACGGGGGTTAACAACTTCTTAGGCTCCACTAACATACTGCACAGATGTAAATTATGTATATATGTATATATGCACTGGACACACACACACACACACACAAAAACTCAAATCTGCAAAATTAATCACAGCAGAGGAAACGAGAAGGGAAAGACCTGAAATAGAGAAACTGAGAGGGAGGGGTTACTAGTCAGATAATATATTAGATTTAACAGAAACTGCAGCACAGCCAAATGTTGCAGCTTAAAAAAACATCACAACGTACCACCGCAATTCCAAAATAAACACAGAGTTTAAATAAAAAAATAATAAAGTTTTTTGAAAGATACAACAAAACAATGGGATTCATTTTTCCTGTCTTCAGGATTCAGTCATGTAAAACTCCACCATTAAACTACTCCCAATAACTTGAAAACTTATTTGCAGTTGCTTCATGCATGACGCTCAGATTTGTAGTAAATAAACAGCAATGAAAAATGTCACCCACTGTCTTGGTGCAATCGCAATGCAACGTAAATATACAGTATTTAACAACAGAAGCACATACGCTTCATACAAAAGCACATTAAAAATCCTGATATTTAAGAAGTAACCATTAATTCTCCATCCAAAACTTCATTTATGTTAAGGTGTTATCAAATATTTCATGCCCACTACATGCAGGACAGTATCAAGATAAAATGGCAAGAAAATTAATGGCTACTTTTACAAAGAAACAACCCATTCAATCTGCACTGATAAATGCAGCCCAAACAGGCTAACAGAGAGTGAGGCAAACATGTTGCAGCCATGCAAAGAAGATAAGCAACAATCAGAGCTGCAGGATTTCCACTGCTCTTCTGCATGTAGGCACATCAGCACAGCCATCACCCTCCAAGCCCACTGTTGTTTACCAGCATCTGCACACACACACACACACACACACACACACACAAACACACAAAAACATCTCTGTCTCTTCTGGGCAGCACTGTGGTCAGCAGACATGCAGGGCGGAAGGAGAGAGAGAAGAAGCGCGGCAGCAGGAGGAGGGTAGGTAGACAGGCAGAAGTAGCAGCAGCACAGAAGTTCAGCCAGGTAAGACCGAGCTGAGCCGAGCCGGGCCGGGCCGGGCCGGGTCACGGATCATCCAGTGACGATCAGATGGATACCTTTGGTTGTGAACTGGCCAGTCCAGATTGTAGAAGCTCTGGTGTGATGCTCTGAGGGGCTACCTCAGGGGTGGGCCTCCTAAGTGAGCCAGCCTCTGGGATGGGGCTTGACTGGCTGTAGGAAGCTGCAGGAGACTCATCAGAGCTCAGAGCCCCTACAGTTTTTACAGTAACGTCGACAGCAGGGGGCACTGTCTCAGCCTTGGGCTCAGGCTGCTGGGAGATGCTAGGGACGGCAGCGGCCTCTGCTTTCTGTGAAGTGGTTCAGAAATGTTTAATAACATGCGCTGACACACTATGGTGCAGTACAAGTGTTTCTACCTCAGCCCCTCTAGAGTGGTCTGCTCTTCATTTGTCCCTACAGCTTGCACTGACACAAACAGCCTATCATCCGCCGCCGCATTTAACCGTAGCTATAGCTCAACCAATAGCAAGTGAGGGTTAGGAATTAGCAGCAGGACAAGTTTTCATGGTTAGAGGATACTAATTTGAGTTTAATTCTATGGTTACAATACAGTAAGTTGTTTTTTCCCTTTTCACGTTCATTAACACATCATGAGACGACATATGCTTAGACTGGGATATCACAACTGCCAATAGAGTAGTGATAAATACATTTCACAGGTACACTGGATTAACACTGGCATTTTCAACATGCACATAATACTTTCTGGTGTCGTATTGTTACAGTCCCAATCATAGGTAGAACAAAGGCAGGAAGTGCACATAGGTGAATCCTGGTACAGACACTTAGACAGACAGAAGTTGTTTTTTTTTTTCCTCTCAGTGACATCAGGAACAGTCACACTAATAAGACAGCTTGTGGTAATACAGAGTGCAAGAGTAATAGTAAAAGATATGAAGTTCTTCTCCTCTTCAAAAATAAAAAACACACGCCCACAAACATCAATCAACAAACACAAGTAGATAAATAAATACTATAATAAATATATATATATATATATATATATATAATATCATATTAATATATTACGATAAATACCTGACCACAAAAATTTTCACTTTCCCATTGATATTGTTTTATAACAGTAGATAGATTAACTGTAAATATAAAAAGTGACTTCAATAGCGCTTCCAGAAAACCCTTCTAACGCACACCGCGTCCTCCAGACAACAGGGGAGACGTACAGCTCTCAGAAACGCTACCTGCTGCGGCGCTGGTGCCTTGAAACCAGCGGGGTCGATGCGGTTCAGAGGGTCCAGCTGCACGGTGTGCTGGTAGCTGGCATAGCCAGGAGGTTCTTGGATGACAGGTGGGTCCTCACGGACAGGCTCAGAGGACCGGGTGATGGCAGGCTCCGTTGGTGGACCCACGTCATCATTCAGCGTTTCATCCAGCTCCTGGTCGGTGTAGGCTCCTCCCTCTGTGTCCGTGTCTTCGTAGTCAGAGGTGTGGCGACTGTCAGTGCTGTACATGGAATACTCACTGCCTGGCGCCGACAGGTAGGAAAGGCGGTCATCATGCATGTCGAGGTCATCATCAGTCACTCCATCAGCCTACGGGACAAAGAATAAAATGAGAGGGGGAGTGAGACAGGAAAAATATCTTTGCTCCCTGTGAAATGGTGTGTGTGTGTGTGTGTGTGTGTGTGTGTATGTGTGTGCATGTCTTACCTTGCCCTCTGAAACCCACACCAGTTGGTTCTGCTGCTGATGGATCATTTCTTTCAGTGCTCCAAACCAACCATCATTCATGCTGTTCAAGTTAATGGTTGCTGAACGCACAAAGAGGGAAGGGCAAACATGAAAATCTCTCCAGTCACATAGTTATAAAAAAGAATGATCAATTATTGCTAGAAATTAAGTATAACCACATCATCCAAATTAACACTCATTTATGCATACATTCTCATCCACAAATACTCTGCCACTTGTGCATATTAGAGCAGCATGACTCTGGAGTACAAACTTGATGCCAGGTATTTTCTCCACTTGGGACCCACTTGTGAAATAAACAATCAGACTGCAGTGGACGTAAATATCTTTTTCTTTTTTTTTTTTACGTGTATGTGGGAAATCCTGTGTATTAAATTAAAAGAAATGCTCTCCCTCCATATAAAAGAGGGGATACCAAGTAAGCTCCTTTTCTCATGCATTATATGTATTCTGGGTTTATGTGTTTTCTAGATAAACATCGTGATTTTCAAAGAGGTCTTAAAAGACCTGCTATTGTGTAATGCATGCTTAGACAGTTTAAACTGTAAAGACTGTATTTAAGCTGATGGCAATGCTCTCTCAGACCTCTCAGTTTATCTTCAACAAATGCTCCTCAAACACGGTTACAGCACACATCCTTCAACAGGGAGACTGCATGCTGAGAAAGAGGCCTGGGGGCATGCTTGTGAGCATTTGTGAGGACTTTAACTGAACAGGGTCAGGCACAACAAGTGCAGTGTAGCGACAGCGCCCAACACTGCAGCACTCACTTGTCAACTGTGTGAAATTTGTCCTTGCTCCCTGTGAAATCTCTCCCACTTAAACCCTCCTCTCCCCCCGCCCCCTGGATGAACCCTTCTATTTCTCCCACTGGACTCACTGGTGAAGAGGTGGTGGTTGTTCTTCCTTAACTTGAGGGCTCGTTCATAAAGCTTCCTTGCGCTCTTCCTGGACTCCGGGCAGAGCCTGGTCCTCATGTTCTTGACACCCTGCTTGGTGTCTGGGTTGAGAAACACCACAATTGGATACCACTGAGCGTAGTTGAGACGGTCCACTGCATTCGGGGTTATATCCAGCACTGCATGCTTGTCCTTCAGGTACAGAAAATAAATAAAAACAAAAAAAACTGGTTATTTCCTTAACTGAACACCAGATGGCAGCAGTGAGCTGTGCATATCATCTAGCTTCCTTAAAAAATTTTTCTAAATCCCCAAAACAAATCAGTAAAAAGATGTTTATATGCCCATCTTTCATAATTTCACATCAGTACGTGTGTATATTTAATTTCACTCACTCGATCAATGATCTGTTTAATGGTGTGCAGGCGGATGATGCCAGAGCTCTTCTGGTCTGTTCCTGCATCCCTGGGTTCACTTTCTATGGAAGACAAACGGACAGAGTCACTGCATCACATCAACAAAAGAGACCGACAACAATAAACACAGGCTGTGCCCCAATTAGACATCTTTGTAGCGTGCAGTTGTCGACTCCCATAAATAGAGCAGTTAAATACAGAATGATAATCTTCATACAGGAGAAGACAAGTGTACGTTTATAAAAACAGCTACATAATAAACACAAAATGAGGACAGCAGCCAATTCATGCAACAGTCATTACGTATCTGGGAAGGTTTAGGGAATGAAATCCAGCGTTAAAATATGTGTGTGCAAGTGCATGTAGCAGTTTAAATCATGGTGCAGGAAACGTGTTACGTGAGGAACACTGACATTAAATAAGCACATACAATAGCAGGAGGGTCATTTGGGATTAATGAGACTGAGGTGCCATTGTAAGCCTCGAGGATTTAAGCAAGGATGTGAAGAGAGGTTTATAATTTAAACAAAAATAAGAAATTGTTTCCTGCCTACAAATACAAGGTTCAGAAGAGGGCGGTCATCTCACCAGGAGGTTCAATATACAGTAAGGACTCAAACACATCATGGGGCCATCTTATTTTCTAATAGGATCTAAGATCTGCAAACACTGGTCATAGCTATCAAAAAAAGCTATCAGTTTTATTAAAGAGCAAATCAACATAGCCATTCATGCAGAGGTTCAAGCGTATGCAGTAATGTTAAAAAGTATATGTGAATCAATATTTTCCCTGTTTTTCTGTAATCCTAAGGTAATTTCTGCTGGTAACTGTGACATCTATCCATTTTCAGTCCCTCTGTTAATAAATCTGTGACAGACACATGCACAGAAACAAGACACTGACACCCTAATTGTGAAAAGAACCGCGGTTAGAGTGAAAGCCTTCTTCGCACCAAAGAATGACAAATTATGATCATATTTTATATTCATTAATTTTTTTTGGTCCTGCACTTACTTGAATCGAATAGTATAGCAAAATGTGTGAATTAAAGCCTTAAAGCTGAGCATGTTTTCACCTTTATTTGGCACTTCCTGTTAAAGGAGACTTATTCTGCTTTTCCTCATTTTCTGTTATAAATGATGACCTCATTATTTGAAACTTTGGCCATGTTTAATGTAAGTGTTTGTGCAAAGCAAAAGCTCAGGCTTAAGACTGCTCTAAATGCTCCATTTCTGATTTTTTCTATTCTTGGCTGTTTATGTCAGTGAGAGGGGGATATCCTCTCATTGACGTGGTCATCTCAGGCACACGGTTCTGGCTGATGATGAACTGTGGGGCTCCACCAAGACCCACTATAAGATAAATAAGGATTACTTTGAACTGTGAATCATGCAGAACTATTCTAGTAGAGTCCAAGAATAAAAATATGGAGCTGGAAAAGAGCATAATAGGTCCCCTTCAATGCCATGTTCATGAGCTTCCATATTTGTTTATAAACATTTAGTGTAATGTAATTAATGGGCAAAAAGAAGGTGAAGAAATGCATAAAAGTATAAATATAAGTCAGCGTTCTTAGTCAAGTAAATCCTGGTCTTGATTTATTTCTTTGTTTATTTATTTGTACATGAGGTTTGTCAAACTTTTATTTAAAAGACCAGCTCAGTCTCCACTGCATGTTAAACTGCACGGCTTGTCATGCAGCCTTGCTGTTGTCATTCAACGTGAAACCTGCATTTAGGGGGAGAATAGCACTAAATTTAATTATTAAAAAAATGTGACTGTGTCCAGAAAGTATACTTTTTCCATCTATTAGCATGTACTAATCTCTTCTGCAACTTAGGACCAGAAGATACCACAATGACACACAGCACCATAGAGGCTTCTATTGTGCAGACTCTGTAAGAGCAAAAAGTTTATTCTTCACATTTTAATTAAGTGGAGACATGCACTACAAAGCTGTGAGTCAGTACGCTATAGCATTTCTTTTGTCTCAGGCCTCCTGTGTCAAGTTTTGCAAGACTGTGCGTCACTGCTGAAATATAATGATAGGAGAGTTACTCCCAAAAGTGATGACAAAAGAAAATTAAATAAAGTGCTATTCCCTTTTATGCATAAACCAGGCAATGGCTGTTTAAACATCTACAGAGTAGGGAACTAGCCACCAAAGACTAGTTTATAGATTATCTGCCATTCACTGAATTAAATAAAAGAAACAAAACTTGATGCACTAAGTGACATACTTTCCCCTCCTTGTTGCTGATGTGTTTCTGAAAAGAAAATACAGTTACACAAATATCACTGAGTTGTGCAAATTAACATCAATGAATGGAAACACTTTATGTGGGTGTGTACTAAATGTGTGTTTGGGTGCACTGACATGTGCGGTTGTACACTTCAGGTAATTGAAATTCAATACTGAGCGTTAAAATGAAAACCACACATTAAAAGATGCTTGAAATTTCTACAAGTAAGAGGAGGTGGATGAGGAGTGTTTGGCTCTGCTTTAAGTATGAAAGAGTGAAAGATAAACAGAGGAAATGGATGACAGAAAGAGTAATGGGGAAACAAACACAGCTTGACAAACCTGACTAACAGGCCTACTAAAACAACAGGAAATAACTAGTAGTAGGAGGTCATCTAGTAAAAAACAAACTCAAAGGGCAAATATTCTGTAAAGAAATTTGAACTGCACCCTGTGAATAATGACTATTTTAATCCCCAAATTCTCAGATTCTTTTATCATTCCATGTTAAATCAATTAAATTAAATGTAGTCAGGCTAAAACAGAAGCAAAGTCTTTACATATCCCGAATAAGAACTTTATTGTATATTACAGTGGTTCTAAAAAGCAACAGAGACTCAGTAAGGATGCTCACAGTTTGGATATTTAAGATGTTGGATACATAATTAAGACATTGACCCAACAGTAAGTTTAACATCTACTGGCTACTAACCACTCCTGTGAGTACTGCATGCTGAGATTAAACAGCTTTCAGCTTTAGCAAAGTGTGATGGGTAAATTAAGTGTCTGGTCTCAATAAAAACACACACAAAAAAAAACATGAACACTGGACAGAGGAAGAATGGTACTTTATTACTTACTTGCTAGCTCAAACACATCTGGCACCTCCCTGGCCAGTTTCTCTCGGGCCACGTCTGCTATTGGCCCAAAGATAACCACAGGCCTCAGGAACCCAGCTGTATCGGAACAAGATCATATCACCATGTCACAGACATTACCTGAAGTTAGCATGAGGTAAAACTTGCAAACACAATACATGTGTACACATAATACACTGCAATCAGTTATTGTTGACACGTTCAGTGCAAATGAAGCTTCATTAAAATGTAAAACCACACAGATTATTGAGCACAGATGGCCAGAGGAGAAAAGTGAAGCGACTCCACTAGTTCACTGAGACAACTGGTACACACCTAAATATCTAAGCTTTGCTTGTTATGTAACCTAAAGGTTTTCTGTATTGAACAAATTTTTAATGCTTACAACGCAAAATCTATAGACCTAAGACCAATGAAAGTTAGCTCCAACTCATGTCCCTGAAATTTGCTTTGTAAAATATTGTCCTATAATGAAGTACAGAATAAAGTATAATAAAAGATGAGAGCCTCTACTTTATTGCTGTAACTGCCTTGGCCTCTGTACTCTTACCTTCCCTCAGCACCACCCTCTCATAGGCAGGGAACTTGGTTTGAACTGGCTGGGCTGACAGGTCCTCCCTGCTTTTCCGCAAATTCCTCTTGGAACTCCGCAACCCTCTGAATCTCCAGAAGTCCGCTCTGTCACCCCCAGGTGTTTTAGGAAGGGTGTACTGCACGCTGGATAGCTGCTCAGCTCTGGACAGGGAAGAAAAGGTTAGCTGTAAAGCTGTGGAGGCATTGAGCATTAAACTTTTCAGTGATTGGAGAGAAAAGTCATGGTAATATACTCTTACTGTAACTGCAACACCACTGCAGAGCACTGAGTGGTAACTGGTTATTAGATCATGAGGATCATTAAAAGCCCTGTTTGTAAAGCTAACCAACCACCTGATACGAGCTAAAGTGAGCAAGTCAGCAGGCCTGGGTGATCAGTGGTGGGGCCAATAAGATGATATATTTCCTGAATTGTGATAAATGTGTGAAACACAGTAGACCAATAAATAAATGGAAATTATCTGCACTTAAATCTTTCTTTGCTCCTTCAGATTTACATTGCTTCTATTCCTTTGCCTGCATCCTTGCCCATTCATCAAATGCCAGAACAAGCTGTACAGGTATTAAAATGTGTTCCATGAAACATCTTTTACCTATTCTTGTTGGGGATGATGCCTCTTTCCACTTCCTGGTGGTTCTTGCCAATACGGATAGCGAGCCAGGAGCCCAATTTGCCATTGTAGAGTGTGTCCACCACACGGAAAACCTCTCCCTTGTTAAAGCTCAGCCCATACGGTGACTCTTTTTCATATTCAAAGTGTGTCCGGATGTAGAAGGAGTCACCGACGTCCGATTCCACTATCCTCCGATACACTGAAACCAAGGCAGATAATAACAGAAGATTAGTTTTCATGTTTATACTACAAACCCAGTACTTAACACTGTGATCACTCACCATCCTTTTTCTTCTGAGCCAAAATAGTAACTTCTTCTCCTTTTGGAAGATCGAGCAGAAAAAGCACAGCCTCTTCCCGGATGATGTTAGCAAAGTCCACGTTGTTCACCTGCAGCGGTAGAACGAAATAACTTTAGGACTTTAAGGACAAATGGACCGTGCCAACTTAACCCTAATATTATTTTCAATCATAGCTGTTAAATGTTTAAAAGAGTTGTTGAAATCTACTGGATTAAAATCTATTCTGCTCCACTTTCATCAACTTTATTTACTGACCACAACTCATCTGATTTCTTACAGGATAAAAGGAACAGAAGAAAAGAAAACAACATAAGCAGAGCAAAGTGTTCCCCTTTCAACAGAGCAGCCACCCCCTCTTCTCCTGCTGCTGTCCTTAAAACAATAACTGCTGTTTATTGACTCTGCTCGAGGGGCAGCAGGGGAACCAGAAACACATGGACTGAGTCACTGAACCACAGAAAGACACCTTTATCCTTCCCAGAAACAGAAGGGCTTGACGTCTTTATCTCCAGCTAGCACACCAAGACCGAAGGGAAACCACCTACAGATGGAAAACAATGTCCTGGAAGTCTCTAAGATGTGTTTGCACAGCAGGGAGAACACAGGCACAAAAGGAGGTCTAGTGCAGAGTGGGAGGAATATAAGACATTTTTTATTCATTAAGAGAAGGAGATAGCATAATGGTTTAACAGATAAACAGTTTCTAAATGTTTATTTCATGGGGTAAAAATGCAGCTAAATTCCCCAGCGTCTGCTGCACAGTGCACATTAAACTGCACAGCTTCACAGCAGGTGTAACGCTGCTATATAAACATGTCACAATAGATCCAACTCTGACATCAAGAGGGTTTCCATCATCCCATCAACAATGTTACTCTAGTGTTCAGTAAAACAGACAGTCAACTGTTCCAAGGTCAGAATGCAAGAATGACCTCTATTGTGTCTTCACATTGGAAACAAGGGGAGTTTTGACATGAAGCAGGGCCTGACAATGACTCACAGACTGATAGATACATTGTACTGTACTCCCAAGATCTCTCTGTGCAGAAGCAAATCTATTGTGGCCATGGATTACATAGTTTTGCCACATATTATCTAAGTTAGTGTGGGTTGTCTATTTTGACAACAACACCAGATGTTCTTTTCACTCTCGAACATGTGACATGGCAAAAAATAGCAACAGTTAGGACAAAAACATGAATGAAAACAGTATCTTATAATCATCTTACAAGCTACATAATACCAAGACAGCACAGTGCAGTTACATGGCACTGAAATGAGGAGATCTATGTTTGATGTTAAGCTTTTTTTTTTTTTTTCTTTTGGATCAGCCAACTGCAGCAACATGTTCCCACATCCAAAATCTAATACAGTACATAGCCAAAACATCCGGTTTCTTAAGCAAAAAACACAGTTGTGCAAACTAGGATTCTCCTATTCCATCAACACTTTCCAAAAACCAAGTAAATGTCAACTGCAGATAGATAAACAATAGTCATGTTGATTAGATGAAGAGTGTAGCATACCCTGAGAATCTGGTCTCCCTCTTCCAGCCCCTCCTTGGCTGCAGGACTGTCTTCCAAGACTCCTGCCACAAAAATTCCCACATCGTTTCCCCCTGCTAACCGCAGACCGACACTCTCTCCCTTCTTGAACTTGACCAGCTTCATACTTGGTCTGCAGGAAAACACAGGTAGACAGAGAGTTAACCAAAAAGGTGAGCAAATCATGGATTTAAAAACAATCATTCTAAGAGACATAAAAACAGCTAGTTATTCAAGCAAATATAATGGGCTATAACAACAAAGCCAAAAAATAAGTTGAGTTTCTGCCTGAAAACTAAAATTTGGGTATGTGGCATAAAAGTTCATTCAGTTTTTCAAAATAAATTTAAAAAGAAAATAACGAGACAATATATGCACACATTATATTACATATACTGTATATGCTGCACTCGGTTTTGAAGCCATCATCTAGAATATTTACCTGAGAATGCTGTCATCATGAGCGGCACTGGGTACAGGGGCATCAGATGGGCTGACAGGCAGGTCTACGTCAGGCTGACCAGGCTGTGCATAAACTGGCTTTGGTTCTGGCAGAAATACAAACACACCAAGTAAATGAGGCAGCCGAGTGGGAGATAACAAAGTGAAACCAACTGTAAAAATGAAAGCATCTGACTTAACTCATGTCAGATGCAGTGATGAGTAGTGTTTTGTATTATACATATTACATTTTTATACAAACTGTCACTGTTACTATAATATGTTTCGATTGTATACAAACACTAGTTGAAAGTTTAAGGGTGTATCTGACCCACAAAACACTGACTTTTTGACTTTGACTTTCACACAATTGATCTTCAGCAAACAGACAAGGCTCAACACAGAAAAAACGTGTAGACTTAGTTAAACTACAGCAGTATGAAGACTGAACCTACAGGTATGTGGTTTTAGGCTAAAGGGGCATCCACACGGAGTGATTCGCTTGTTGTGTATGGTTTTATAGCTGACGGATGTTGAGGTATAGGTACATCCTGAGCTACACAACGCACAATCCCATCATTTCAAAGGAAATTTTAAAAACCAGAGCATCACTGAAGTAGTAGCTCATCTGGCTCCTCATCATCATCACATTTCACAGGTTATAGTAATGTGTGAAGTACAGAAAGAGTTATAAGTTTTGATGGCTGTGTTTGGCTGTATTGCACAAACTAATAAGAATTAAAATCTATTGAGAAGTCAAGGAGGCACGCAAACAAATTAATCTAATTTCACTAAATGAGCAATGCTGTAGAAGGAGTAGCGATTCTTGTAAAAATGGAAAATTGCCTATAAAATGAAAAATATGAACTTCCTGAGCAATATTTGGCTGAAGATCAATTAGGTGATCACTGTGTGCAAGTTTCATTAAAACCTGACCAATACTCTGGGAGGAGTAGTGATTCTTGTGAATTGTGGAAGGATGGACGCCTCGCCATTGCATAAGCTCACTGGTACTTCGGCAGGACAAGTTAAAAAGGTGCCAACTAGATCTTCAGGTGAGAAGTTTAAGTACAGGCTATCCACACATAATTTTAAGGTAATGTCTGCAGGTTACTGAAAACATTTTTAGTACAGAGTAATCAGTTGTAGTATGAACAAAGTATACATGCAGTGCTGTGTGTGCCCCTCCTGTTGATGTGCTGCAGAACAACCATTCCTATTTATGCTAAGGGCGGCACTTGACATGTTTCATATGATGCGCCATGGCAGCAGTTTGTTTTCAGCTTGACTTAATATCTGTTTGCCTTAAGACTTAAACCGTACTTCACTGTATTAAAGGTTATGACAGAGAGAGCTACATAGGGTGGTGAAAGAAACAAACACGAGAGACTACACTACTCGCTAATGATGATTTGAGGTTTCTTTACCAGGCAGTGGTGGTAACTGTTTGTCATCTCTGGAGCTGGCTTGGTCGCTGGCCTGTGACACGACATCATCAGAGCTTTTGACTGGCGTGGACATGGACCCCAGTTTGGATATGCGTTCCTCATCTTGACTTCGATGGCTGAATTAAATTTTAAAAAAAAAATCAAAAACACATGCACACGGGAATTTAGTACACGTGGACAGTCAAAACTGTAAGCAAAAGAATTTAAAGCTGGCAGTTTTGACATGTTAATGTATTTCTTAAATTACAGCAACATTTTTTTCTAGTGTGTTCAAGAATGACCTCATGTGTTGAGTGTTTGGTGGTTGTTTCATCCTGTGCTGACATTACCAGGAAGACACAGACACTAACATGAACCTAAAAGGAAATGCCGTGGACAGTAGAGTACGTCATGAGAGCACGTGGAAAAAAGAAATTAATGAATAGACAATAAGCAATTAAAACAAGGATGTGTCATTCTGTCCAAAAGACCCTAAACACATCTGTCAGTGGTTCAAAGTTGTGTGCTCTTTGTAGGGGGAGGTTTTTCTTTTTCTTTCTTTCTCTCTTTTTTAACATTGTGTGGTCTATGCAGTATGTAGGTGGCAAACTAAATTCCAACAAGAAACTGACTAAAATGGGTAAATGGGCGCATACAAGGCTTATAAATGGTTTAGTTTTCCTGGCAATTGATATAAACTCACACTTTACAGACTATACACTAACACTGGCTATAAAAGCACATAATCAGGCACAGAGAGAAAAATCAGACTGAAGCTTCCAGTGTAAACTCTTTAGTTAAGATACTTTTCATTCCAAGTTCCTGTTAACCTGGATAAAATAAATAAGGGAAAACTGTGTGTGTGCGAGTCTAGCAAGTCATGTCCAAGAGGGTAGAAAGGGCTCTGCTGCTTAAAAACAATGGTTGAATTCCAATCTGATCACATGACTGCCTGCTGGCACAGCACTTGAGCTGTATTCAGAAGCTTTTGTACAAGAACATGAAGGTGCAGTCTGTGCCACCAGCTCAGACTACACAGCTCCTCTCATGTCTGCCCTTTCAGTTTAGCTCTCACAGTACAAATATATATACACTGTAGTAACTAATATGAACGCAATAAAACTCAGTAAAACACAAAAAGACTACATGTACATCCATAAACACACAAATGACTGATCCTCAGACTAAAACCTACTAGCTTTGCATCATGCAGCACTTATTTGCAATACTTTCCACCACAGTTTGGCCTTTTTAGTTCCACAAATTTGTCCAGCAGTTGTCACAATAATTCAGTTTCACAAATGTACTCCTTCAGTCCAATTAAACCTCCCTGAGGATAAATAACATAACTGTAATTGGAGAAAGAGTGAAATGGAGTGCGTTTAATGAATGAATGAGAGTGTGAGAAGAGGGAGAAAGAGACAAACTGAACAAGAGCAAGGGACAGAAAGGGAGAGAGAGAGGGAGAGAGAGAGTGGAGTGGCCTAAATCTCTGCTGCTCCTTGCCGCAGAATGGTGCTAAAAAAGGTGTCACACTGACAAACACCATTTGACAGAACCCTCTGTTCAACCCCCTCACTTACACATTTTATAGTATCGGCACAGGCAAAATAACAGCAAGGCAGTGAGATGCAGAAAAAGTGAAGAAACGGGAAAGAAGTGTCTGCACAGGCAGCGAGAATCTCCACACTGCAAAACAATCTCTTTATCTATAATTAACAAGCCTCAGAATGTTTACAGAAAAAGAAACTGACTCAGCAACAGTGACTAGATATATTTTAGAAAAAACAAACAAAATACCCCCAAACAGAATTTAAAAACTAGCAATCAAATAATTAAACACAACAATAAGAACAACTACAAAAGAAGAAAATAACAATTACTCACACAAGTGCATCTGCAAACTGAACCATGATGCTCTATTAAAGGATTTTATCTTAATTCCTTGACAGAAAACACTGGGAGCCTATGCTCCAAGTACACTCGAGGTTACGGAGAGATACTTGATGAAAGGCTTTTTTGATGATCTGTTGCGACACAAAAACCTGGACCAGCGTAGTGTCCTAGAGAAAAGAATGCCAGCGCTACACGCCAATCAGGTTCAGCGAACCATCTGGTCTGGGCCAAAGCACTGTGGGAAGTATGTCAAATTCCTTTCACCGCTCCTAAAAACATTCCCTTACATCACCATGTAGTGACAGTCAGACTCACTCACTTGATAAATCATGGCCACATGAGAAGCAAGTGTAACTCCTCTTACGACAATTTCTATGCTTATCAGATTCACTGGTCATCCAAAATGGTGCATGCAAAAATAACACGTGGTTTTATGTTGAAATATGCATAAAAACATTTTTAACATAAAGATGAAGGAATGATAACAGACAGAGCAGCCAAAACATTAGAGTGCTAAGAGCTCAAAACAATGGGTGTAAAAGAGTGCATTCACTTGTATTGGAAGTAATCTAAGCAAAGGTGAACCTGCCCTCCTCCTGATGCCAGGTTACTCCACAGTCTGACACAGTGTAATGAGCCAGACAGTTGTGGGTGTAATCATAATCTCAACAAAGCTACTTTTTATTGGTTTGGTTTTTAATTGAGATTTGAAGAATGTACCCTTTTTTATTTGCATTTATATGTCACACGGACAGGCCATCTTATCAAAAACATGGAAACTTTAAGATACAGTTAGTTTGCACTGAATGTAACAATGACAATATCCTGACAAAGAACCTCTAGCCAGTTTTCAATGTAGCTACAAAAAGGGTCTCTGCAGCATTTTTAATTTATATGTCACCCTATTGTATCTGCAGGCCCATGCAAGCATAATAAAAGGGAGGTTTGCTTATATGAAACAGTGACAGTTCAGGGTGGAACGACTGCTGGAAGGTCCTGATTCAACACTTCACAGTTAGACACAGAAGATTTTACTGCAGACCATTTTAAGAAACCAGTAACATGTTCTCATTGCAGCCAGTGGCAGAAACAGCATGGCTCTGTTTTCTAACGTTACAAGTCTGTGTCACCACGCATTTCTGTTTGATTAACTGGATTAAAGTCTGCAACAGCTAGTTACCTCATCTCATTCAATGCCCAACTTCCACACCCACTGAGAGAACCTGTAGTCACAAGTATGTCCAGTGCTAGCTCTCTTTTTTCATTTACAAGCCTGCTACAAGAACCTGTGAAACCTCTGAACTACAGAATGACAATACACTAGAAGCTCCAACTGGCAGTAAGAAAAACAGACTGTACAGACATTAAAACTGACAGAAGGAACAACACAAAATGTGTAGAGAGTGCATGCAGATAATAGTTATTGAATGGGCTGTAATCAGTGATATAAATGAGTGTAACGTGCACTATCACATTTTAAAGGTTCAATGATATGGCTACTTAAAGGAGTAACTGCAACAAGGTTAAAAATCAGGTTTGTGTTTAATATTAAATGCAGTCTAGTATACTTTAAAAGCGAGGCTTTCATCTACCAGTAGATCAGTACCCCCTTCCTCAGCTCTCCCCCAGAGAAATCCATTACTGGAAATTATTGATGGCTTCAGAGGGACTCTGATGGTTTATGTATGTTATGTCTTCATCTATTGATTTATACATTAGTGGTGCAAGGTGCTTACTCAGCATCCACTCACCTGTGGGTGTGAACATGATATATGAGTCTGGAGAGGGTGGGTGAGTGTGGGTGTGTGACTGTGTCGTGTGTGTATGACAGCTGTGTCCCATCACCAGATTTGCGGTCAGATGTTTGTGTACTTCGCCTACCTGCCATTGCTGATCTGCCGCGGCGAGTTGCGGAGATGGTCGGCTGTTTCAGGCCTGTCAGGTGAACGGGATCTACTTCCTCTCCCATGGGATCGATTGGAATGGTCTGATGTCAGTGAATGTATCTCTGAAATGTCTGTGAGATGAGTTGGAGTATGTATTACCATTTTATCAATAAATTAAATAAATCACCATTTGAGATTTAGAATAAGAAGGAAAAAAAATTATTTTAGTTATGACAAAATAATCTCTCCTTTGTGTTTTCTAGTAGTTGTACAGTACACCAAATAGTGTTTTGAAATGCGCTCTATAAATAAAACTGTCTAGATTATACTTCTCAGTCATTAAAACAATTCAGATTGGTCTCTTGGAAAAACACAGTCACAACTTGTGCAATCAAATGCTAGCTGCATGCAACAAATACACGCCTGTTGTCTCACCATCTCTGTCGGAGTTATTGGCTGATGGGATGCTGTCGTCAAGGTCAGGAATGTTGAGCAGCGTGGCTCGCTCATCCCTCTGCACTACCATCTTTAGCTTGCCCTTTGACCTCTCAATCAGTTTCTTGGCATCTATCAGTGATAGGTTCTCTGTAACTGTGCCATTGATCTACCAGAGAAAGGGGAACAAGTCAGCACAAGATCTAAACAGACATGCCATCTTCACTGCACAGTTTTTCTGTGGAGCCTCTGATAACTTTTGTTGTGATGACTTGGTTAAGTTTACAGCTTTAACAGGAAGAAGTGGAGAAACACTTAAAACATTTAAAGCGTTTATAACGCATAGAAGATGCTGTTAGAAGCACAGAGAGTGAAAATAAGCATCATATACTACACAGCAAAGCAAAACTGTTGTATATACACATTAATTTATATAGCATTTTGTCCTGTAATCACACTTCAACTAGAAAATGTCTCAAATGCTCCTCGGTAAAATTGAAACATTAAATTGGATTTCAACAAGCATTTGTTTGAGAAGAAGGGAGGATTTATCTATTCAAAGACTGAGTGGATAGAAAAAAATCTGAGGAATAAAGGGACATGTTGTATTTCTGCTGGTGAGCCTGATGAACTGTGACCTCACTTTGGAAGCCACTTTCAGCAGATCACCGACTACAACAGCACACTTGTGAAAACTTCATGTAAAAAGGACGTCCAGTAAATACTCTCCTCTTACTCTTACTCGTTTATTAATGAAATTACATAAATCTTTACACATTCATCTTTTATGTTTATTTAATATTTTTTTACAGCTGATTTTCCATTTACTGTGCTTTAACCACTCTGAAAACTCTAGTCTCAGGCCAATATTCTTGCATAAACTCCTGTCTTTTCTCTCACCTTAAGTACAACATCTCCCTCCTGAATGTTTCCATCTCTGGCTGCAAGGCTCTCCGGAGAGATGTCTTTCACAAAGATATGGCTGGCCAGCCGCAGTCCATATTCTGTTTTTCAAGGTGATTAAGCATAACAAAGTTTATATTTACAGAACAGTTTAACAGTCACTTGGTTCTTAGCAAATAAAATTAGGCTATTAAAGTTGTGAATGACCTTTTTGTGAATACCAGTAAAGATGAGAATTCAATAATTCAATTTCTTCAAATGTTTCAGTTTTATGTAAATTGGATGGAGCCACAAAACACAGAGTCAACTTCTTGATTGATTACACATCATATTTTCCCACCTTCATTTTTGCGGGACTTGACGAGAGTGACCTTGGCTGGCCTGGGTGGAGCAGAAGAGGCTTGAGATCGGCGATCGGAGCGCGGTGAGATGCTCCTCTCCCGTGAGGCACTGTGATCCCGCCTCCCACTGCTGCTACGCTCACGATCGTGACGCCTGCCAGTGCCTGTGCCCCCGCTTGCACCTGCATAGGCACTTTGTCCACTACGTCCGCTGCGGTGATCGTAAGCATCAGCCTCATCACTGTCCTCCTCGTGCTCAGACATCGTCTCCCTGTCCCCGGGCCGCGAAACTGGGATTTGTACTTTCCTTTTCCTGCGAATAGTCTTGAAAAAGATAATATGTGAGATGTTAAAGACACGTTAAAGAGAGTCAGACCCTGACTCTAAGACACTGTGGATTTACCCCTGATTCATGCTAGTAGATACTGTATATTCAGTGTACTTACTATCTTTGCATTTTTGCCACTCTTTCGAAGCTGCTGAACAGCATACGCATGCTCTACATTGTCCATAGAGACTGCATTGACCATCACCACCCGATCATTTTCTCTGAAAAAACAGAAAATAATTAATAAAAAGGTCTATATTATGTATATTAGGACAGCTGATACCTGTATGCTGCTCCCGAAAAAATTATTGCCATTGAAATAACTGCAATACAGTCAACACTTACTGTAGCAGACCCTCTGCAGGCCCTCCTTTCAGCACATCAGATATCACAATGGATGTTTCACCACTCTGGAAATGAGGGTTATCTCGCCCACCTGAGATGGCAATGCCAAACCCAAATCCTGGGGCCTATACACACAGAAATACACACACCAAGACTGACTAATAAGGCCAAAATGGTAGATATATTAGAACTGCACTGAAGTTTGCTGTAAACAATTAACAACTTAAGCTAATAGGTAGGGTTGAGGGATGTTGACCGAACTGGCAAAGGATGAGGTCTGCAGTGAAACACTGGGTGTGTAGTGGGGTTGATTGGGCTCAATTTTGTCACAACTGTGAGCCATTAGTGTTGCTTCGGATCTGCTAATAGTCTCTCTTCAGACCAATTATCTACAAAAAGTGTAGCTTAAATAAAAAAATTTTAATTTTCTGTGCACTCAACACACGTTATGCATTTGCAGTTTTTCCAACAGGCTTCAATAGAGGAGGATAGCTGTTTTTGACTTCACATCAAGGGAGCTTGCCATGTGATGTAAACAGCTAATCTTACAACCACAACAATACAGGAGAGCTGCAAGGCTAAGAACCACAGATCACACTGGGCCGATCCTTCAGCCTCAATAAAGCTGCTACTAATTAGATTACAGCAAGCAGGCCAGTCTAGACAGGTGCTCTAGACAATCCCACAGCACACCAGCATCAACTAACAAGAGTTGAAGGTCCCAAAGCAAAGTACATTCAGATATTCAGCCTACAGAGAGCATACTCTTATCTCTTGGGGAATATGACTTTGATAGTTATCCTGATGCTGTGAATTGTGCCAAAGTGGATAGTCAATGATTCATCAATCTTACAATAACTACAGAGGTTAGGAGGTACACTTTATCATAATTACAGGATAAAAAGCACATACAAAAACAATGATCTCCCTCTGTCTCTGGTGCTGTATTAAAGAGAAGAGTATATTGCCAACAGGAAGGAAGTGAAATAAAGTAGTAAGGAAGTGGATGCTGATTTTTGTCTTCCTTAGCCTTGTTTCCTGCCATCTGGATTCCCTGACTATTGTTTCACTACCACACATCCTGCTGCTACAGCTGGGCGACTCAGCAGAGAGAGAGAGAGAGAGACAGAGAGAGAGAGAGAGAGAGAGAGAGAGAGAGAGAGAGAGAGAGAGAGGGAGAATGACAAAAGAGGAGAAAGGGAAGAGTGGATTAAAGAGTTGTAAACACTTACCCTGTGAAGGGTAACTGTGTGCTGTTCCCATATGACGGTTTCCTCCATTGCTGCACTCTGCAAAGCAAGAGATGAGAGTGAAAGGATCAGTCCTGCAGCCTGTTAATTAGTTACATGTGTACATTCAAATACAAGCTCATAAATTCTATCTTTGTGAAGATGTTCTGGTAGACAATGTGTGAAACAGGTTTTAAGCCAAATCTATGGTATTTTTTTAGGCTGTAATTAGTCAGCAGTGGTAAACTGGGCAGGTGTGGTGGGTCATCTACTGATTGGAAGGTCAGTGGTTCGATCCCCAGCTCCTGCCAAAGCACCTTTGGACAAGATACTGAACCCCACGCTGCCCCCAGTGCACCCATCGGAGTGTCAATGTATGTAAAAACAGATGAAGAGCTTAAAACGCATAGAATAAAGTGCCAGTGTGCGCAAAAGGGTGAATGTGGCTTATAGTGTAAAAGCGCTTTGACTTAGGAAAAATGTATAATACTAAAGGACAGGACATATGCAGTTTTCCACCTTTTAACTATATGTGGAGGAGCGGATACTAGAGGTGCCTGGTATCGTATTAGTTCAGTGCAATATACAAAAACACAAATGTGATCAGAGTTAACTCCCCTCTGAAAGTTTGCACATCAGTATCTATGAGGGTTACTTTAGATTTTGACATTATTCTACCCAGCAGAACTGAAGACAATATCTACTGGATTTAAAATACATTAATATACAGCTCTGCAGAGTATAAATTGCAGGAACAAATATTATTTCCATATCCTGTTCCCTTTCAGTAGACAGAGTGGCTTTTGGTTACCAGCAAGGTAACCTCTCTTGCTTATTTGCATGACTAAGTCCTGCAGTACCAAAAGTCTAAATGTGAAAAGATTATGAATGACAGCAGCATGAGTAAAGCGCCGGCAGAGACTAACTGAGGCCTCAAAGATTGAGTGAGCATCCCTATATTATTCCTGGCTGGGTTAACTCGGAGAGCTGAGGCAACCAAGGTATTTAGCTGCTCATTTGTGCCGCCATGCTGGATTAAACTGATTCCAGGCAGGCATATTTTGTCTTTACTTATTCTCAAATTTAGTTATATCATGCATTTTTTCCTCTATTGCTTATTCATGACTCTTTTCTTTTTTCTTTTTTAAATACAGGCTTTCATTTTTTTTTTTGTTATGCAAGTTCCATATGAATTCTCCACATGAATAATGGGAAATGCCTTTTAACTAATAAAGTGAAACTATTAGACTGTAATATTGCTGCTATTATTGGGTCAAACGGATCCTCTTCAATTTGTTTATCAAACAGCACTGTTTATTTAAACCCCCACAGTGCTATGGATCCAGTTTTAAATTACAGCCTTCCTCCAGCTGATGAAGCAACACTGCTGTCATGTCTGTCTGCCTGCAGGGAGTGATGGTACAGCTGTCTGTGGCAGTGCGCTCAGTACTGTCCACTGTGGAAGCAGAGAGCAA
>VUQI01004418.1:4697-16831 GCA_015106735.1 Paratilapia polleni | reverse complement strand
TTGGAAGCAGAAAGAAAAAAAAAAAAAAAAAACCCACACCACCACACATGGAAGGGTGCTATTTACTACACCTTCTTTAATCATCCTTTAAAAAAAGATAACACACCATGTCATCTGTCCACCCTGTCATCGTGATAATCCCACTGCTACACCCCTTCATCATCACCTAATCCCCAAACCATCTCACCCATCATCTTCAACATCATCATGGTCATTACTGTCATCACCGTCCCTTATCCTAAATATACAGTTTACAGGAGGTGCCAACTGCATGCGACCAAGAGCCATGTGATAAAGACTGTGTCTAAAGAGTGTCTGGTGTTTGCTGACATGCTTCACATAAAATCCTAGATATGCAAGTTTGCCTAAATATAATGAAAGAACCACTCTGCTCAAAGAAGGAGGCAACAAGACCCTTTCAAATTGCTAAGATTATATTCAGGCTCATTGTATCAAGCTGCAGAGTGGTAGCCTGTAACTGTTTGCATGCACAGAATTTTTAACTGAAATATTTGCTGATTAAACTTATTGATAATGAAGTACCTCATCAAGCAAAATTTGAAAAATTACAAGTTTAAATACCTAATATTACAGTGATGTTTTAAAGCAGGGCGTTTCTATAATCACGAACCTATGCTGCACTTACTGTAGGTCTCCCAGATTGGGCTTGTGGGCAGCCATCTCCGTTTACTCCTCTGAACTCAATGCCAATGAATCAGTTGGTCTGAATCTTTAGAATACACAGTTAACCCCTTGACCCCAATTTTCATCGCAGCTCTGAGTGTATGTTATTTATGTCCATAATTGGCGCAGAGGGCTTGGGTGTCCCTCCCCCTCATCCCTCCTTCCCCTCTTGTCTGCCTGTACAATTCCCACAGAAATGCCACTATTGTGTGAGGGGACCTGACCCATTTACCCCCCCCCCAAAACATTCCCAAACACATCCATTCCTCTAAAGTGTTTTGTGATATATCCGTCCATCCGTTCATCCATTCATTCATCCAGCAGTCCAGGCAGACAGGCAAACTATTGGTGGGGCTACGCTAAGAAAAACCAACAATATGCTGGGGTCATGTGACCAGGCGGTCAGGCAGGCAGGTGGCCTTGTCCTTGAACTGCACTGATAGGCAGGGAGAAAGAGGAGCAGCAGGTGGGTAGCATGCCTGTGGGCTACATAAAGTTTCAATGTACAGTATCGACAGAGTATACTGAACTGTAGATAGGTGACAGGTGAGAGGTGAGAGAACATTTCCTTTTTTATTCCCTGCTGCTCTCATGTCTCTTTCCAGCTTACATGCACATGTGCATATTAATTACGCTAAATGCATTCAGAAAACAATAAAAAAAGAAATTGGATAAAACTCATTTTGCTCCACTAAAACTCAGTGCCTTGAAGAGTGATACATCCTACACATCATAACCTACAGCACCCACATGATGATGAAAAACCACGCCAGGGAGGGCGCACAGTAAGTGATGAGTGTATGAGCCATAAGAGGTAATAGGTTAATTATAGGACTCATAAGAAAAATGGGAAATTCACAGAAAACTGCCTGACTTTAATTAAATTTTACATTTGAGCAGGGGCGGTATAAGAGAAGGCATGCCTTTCAATTATACTGTACATGTGTAGCATGGCAGCTGTACTTCCAATCACATCATAAGGCCTGAAGAATGTATTAACTGCTCATATTACTTGATTTGGTTTTAAATGTAACTATATTGTATCTAATAATGTTTTCAATCATGCAAAAGAGTATGCAAATGTGTAGTTATGCTTAGTCTGTAAGTGGTAAGACAAAGTAGAGACAGTCTATGGGATAATGTAGTTAGAAATGGATAATTTTCAAACAGGTTCTCTACTAACATGTGCAGAGATCCTGGCACAAAAGAAGAGCCTCTCAAAAAAAAAAAATAAATAAATAAATAAAATAAAATAAAATAAAATAAAATATCCAAAACTGACGGGATGGAGAGGAAGCATTCGGATGTTCAGTATTTGGGTCAGATAGGGTTCTGACTGTGAATGAACTGAAAGTCATACAATACCTCAATCAGCTTGTTGGCATGTTCACGAAACACCTGTGCATATTCCTTGACTTCCTTCTCATTGCCATTCTTGGCAGCTTCAATGAGGACCAGGAGGGGAACATTGGTCTCCAGGAAAGAGTCAGAGACATGGTCCATCACAGCTTTGCGCAGCTGTGAAATAAGATTTTTTTTTTTTTTTTAAAGAAGGAACTGTTAGAATGCCCTTGGTGCATAACCTTTACATACATACTGATGTCTAATACAGCTTTTTGAACTACATTCACATACATTCACATTATACACAGGAGAGACAACAGCCTCCTGAGGATTGCTGGTAAACTACAAAAGGCTGAAGTAAAGAAAAAATATTTGATTTGTTTTTTCCAATATAAGTTCACTGAGCACAAACACTATAGCTGAAAGTTGAAGACACAGTGGGGAAGAGAAAAAAAAAAAAAATCAAGCTCACAAAAAATGTACCTGTCTGCGAAGGTCTCTCGTCTTCTTTGTCATTCTGTCGATGGCGGTGTTCAGAGCATCACTTCTGTCCTTCCTTCCAGCCTGAAACATGGACAATAGGGGTAAATAGTGAGTAGAATGGCACAGTGACAGTAATGTTTCCACCAAATGTGGTGGTGGCTTATATAAAAGAAATTCTAATAAGCCTGAGGATCAGATTAATTTTAATCAGTGTCAAACATGAAAAGTTTAAACAGTTTAAGGACTGTAAATTACAGCACAAAGAAACAAATCTGCAAATATACTCTTAGATCAAAATTTATACTTATTAGGAATATTTATGATCCTAAATCATCTCTCTCTCATGCCTCCTCTTTAACACCTTTGGTGGTTTCTTTTCTTTTCATTTTTAGAACAAGACGGTAGTTACGGCAGTTCTACAATTAATAGTTTAACATCAATCAATCCCTTCTGCAGCTGACTTGTGTGCCATGTCGCTCTAAAATGAAATATGTGCAGACGTTACTCTGAAAAACAAAATGTTATTTTCAACAAACGTGTTATTCTGCTTTGTGCAGCTCGTGTTTTGCAGATACCCAGTCTGATTCATTTCTGAAGCCTGTATTTATTATAAACCATTGTACCTATTGCCCTCTGGTAAACACTGAAATCATCCCCCAACAGCAATGCAAGTGATCCATGGAGCACAGAACACTGGCTAACAGTTTCAATTAATATATACACACTGAAAGTAAGCGTAGGTAACAGGCACCGAGTTGGCTTAAAAAACAGCTGATTTGCATTATATCAGTGTTATATTTAATGTGCACTGCATCCTCTTAAGTGCTTCTGTTGGTTGCAAACTGCATTTAAATCCAAAATTTTATTTATGCAAGGATTGAGAAAGGCTATCCAAATCCTTTCAAAGCCTCTCTGCCACCACGGCTCACTTTGTGGATATGCTGTAAAGAACAGTGTACAATATTAAAAGTAGCCTGTGGTAATGGCTGGAGTTTCTAAATTCAATGGGCTGTCAAACATGAAGAAACAGTTTTATTTTAAATATTTTTATGTTTGTGATGCTTATGATTCTAACTATTTGATTCAGGGCTTATAATATAAGTGTTCATTTCGTTCCATTTTTCCCCCCTCACTGATTTTTATTCTAATGTTGCCCAAATCCTTTGGTCATTTTGTGTTATAATAAGCCATTTGTCTTCTAGCTTAAAAGGCCAACATTTGCCTCCCAACTGTGGAAACTGTTGAGAACAAAGCAAGGATTGGATTGGCTAATATAAGGTGAGGTAAGTAGAAGTCACTTTTCAACACTGTTGCCAAGCAAAAGCACTGAGCATGTTTTGTAAAGTCAGACAGGTTGGCAATCATGTTAGCCTTTAACCTTTATTTTCTATATTTTAACAGCTACATTTATGTTTCTGGTTGAATCAGCTTTTTTTGTATCCAAATGAGTATAGAGATGGTCTGTTTGATCAGAAAAAAACAAACACCACCTGTAAAAAACTTGTGACTAAAATCAAGAGAATATGTATTGATTAAAAGGTTAATTGGTAATTGTGTAAACTATGTACAGTAACAGTGCAACCCTATAGGCAGTGCCCACACAGCTAGGGGCTACCCAGTAGTGAACGCTCTAATAACTGTCTCACTGAGGAGCAGAGAGATGTTCAGTTAGTTAACTGCTCAACAAAAAATTTAAAACTTTCAAAAAGGACTGAGAAGATGAAGTGAGAAAGACAGTTAAAAATTCATAGTGGAGAGCCATAAAATTAGAGCAAAATTAGATAGACAGGAAAGGTCAACAGAGAAAAAGCAAAGGACCAGTCAGACTCTAGGCTGTTCTTCCCCTTTATAATGCTTAAATCAACTGCAACGTAACACCATAGATGGTGGTGGCATTGACCTACCCCATCCCCCCACTGCCCTATGCCCGTTGGGGGGTTGTGCACACAGTTAGGGGCCGTGGAGCTCCACAGCACTAATCCCCTGTGATTTTGTGCTGGGTGGATACAGTGCTGTGGTAGGGCTTTAGCCTGCTTTGCCCCTACACTTTCAATCCTATTTCATTCATGCCTAGCCTATATTTCATTTCCACGCCAGAGAGTTCTAAAGCACTTCTTCAGGTGCTCATTATGGAAGCAGTTTCCCTGCAGAATCTTTTATGATAGTCAGGTGAGTCTCTATCCATCTCCTTTAGGACAGATTTAGGAACATCCCTTTCAACAAAAACCACCAGTGCACTGGATTATTTAAAAAAAAAAAAAATCAATGACAGATCAACACTGTTTTTCAAGGTGTCAGAAAGTTCACATAATTGTATGTCATTCATAAATTTACTGAATTTGAAGGATAACTAAAGTATAAACTAAAGTTCTACTTTTTTCCCTTTCAAAATTTACTTTTGAACATCCTGAATTTTTCAACATCCTGAACATCCTGAACTGCAAATAAACAGGCGCCACACAAACAGCTGGAACATCCCTCTAAGGTTTGAGTATTTATTTATTTATTTTACATGTTCTTCTCACATTTTGAGGAAGCAATCAACTACAATACATGTAGAAAAATACAGCAGTATGTCCATCAAATGACCTGGGAATTCACAGCCAGATAATGATGCAACTTAGTTTATCTGTATTCCAACTTGAATTGTGAAAAACTGAACATTTGTTTCAGTTACTTTCACCATCATCTACATTCAGTGGGCACTGTTACTCTTTACTTTCATTGAATAAAGTTAGTTGTAACAAGCATAATAGTATCTAAAATCCATATCAAATAAGTTGCATGACACAAGGATACAGTGGGCCAAGTTGAAGAGAATACCGTCTGTTCTTCATACCATTTCTTTTATATAGTCTTTGGCTGATAACAATTTCATTTGCTGCATATACCCAAAACCCATTTCAACCATACATTAAATAATGAAGGACTACAGGGACTAGGGATTTAGCAATTTTTCATCACCACGGTTCAGTTCCCACCTAGATTTCCAGGATTCCCTTTTTTTTTTTCTTTAGAGTGTGATCCACAGCAAAAAAACCTGGGGATTTATATTTATTTATTTAATCATTCATTTTAATACGTGATCACAAAAAATAAATTCCATTATGATATATTTCCAGTTTGCTTGTCCTTAGCATGCTTTAACCAGGCATACTAAGTATCACAGTACAGGAAGATGAAACCTTGGTACAATATTGTGGGACTCAACTCTACAGAGAGTTCATTCTTTGTAGCGCTCTAAATGGTTCTGAAATACAGACTTCTTTCAACAAAAATCACAAAACAAATCCAGGAGCTTAAAGTCAAGCAGATTCATGTTAGCATATTTTACTTTGAAATTACCTTGTACTTCACATGAACAACCAAGTACCTTGCCTTGACTACTACATTTTAAAAGCTAGCTTAATTTAACTTCAAAGCACCTGGCGATACATCATATGCCTGTGCTCAAGCACTGCAATCAAGATATGCAAATTATGAATATAAGCCTGACACTATGTTAGCATTGCTGGAGTAAAACCTATATTTTGCCATGTTGTTTTTTTGTTTATGTCTCTAGTATACATTCATACATATAGCCTGCAGAACAACAGCAAGGCGAGGCTGAGATTTACAGCTGTGGTTAATTTCAACAGCAAGCTGCCGCAACACGTTCAAGATATCAATATTCTGAAGGTGACGAGCCAGTGGGAGGGAAGGGGGATGCAAGAGGGAGGTGGAGGAAGACTAAGGTGCACAAGCACTGTGTATGAGGCAGAGAGCAAGTGACTGAGCAGGAGAGTGAGAGGGTGTTTGTGTGTGTGGGAGAGAAAAAGAGAGAGAGAGAAACAGTAGTGATGATCGACGCCAGGCTGCCACCACTCTGTAGCAGTGAGTGGCTGCAACAAAAAGCACAGAATAACATCCCTGACTCCCTGCTCTGCTTTTTTCTCTCTCCCTGCGTCTCAGCTAGCAGACGAGGGCTCCGCTCACAGCTCTGCAGAGGCTATGCTGAGACTGAGCCGGCGTCGGAAACAGGATCTCTGGCTGCCATCAACAAGTTAGGGTTGGGGGTCCACAACAATGAAAGAGAAACGCTTGATCTTCAATTAACCGTCTGAGCTGACACCATTGCGGTGGAAAGGAAACAAAAAGGTAAAAAAAAGAAAAAGAAGAAAAAGGGAGAGGGGGGGGTCTGATCACTGGAGTCACTCTGGATGCAACTGATCAACTTAAAAAAATAATTATTTCAAGGATTCGTGGGTTGGAGGAAAAAGATTCAACCTCTTCTATAACCCTGGATTTTAAAGGACTAACAAAATAAAGGGAATAAACAAAAGTCGGGACATGGAATTTCATATTTTGTTTCAATTGGGTGGATTCAGAATTGCTTTATTTCCAAAGAGGCTGATTCCTTTTGTGCTTAATCAAAAGGGCTTTTTCCCTTTGGATTTTTCTTCCATCTGGTTGCTCCAAGAGTCTGCGGAAAAGGACAGTTGAATGCAGCCTCCGATGTGCACAAAAGAATGGGTAAGTTAGCCCTTTTATATGACAGGTCTGGACATGAATAGGGAATACAAGTAAGAGTGAGGGAGGCTGAGGACTAAAAGCTCTTCTGCCTAATCTATTTACTGCAATGGTCCTTCATTTTCCCTTCTTCAGACAGATGAGTTGGGAAGGCATACATTTTTAACACCATTTGTATCTACTAGAAGATCTCATAAGTGATGAAAAAAAGACTTAAAACAATAAATTCTTTTAAAATTCAAGGGACTACAACATATTTGAGCTGCTCAAAAATCTGAAAAAAAAAACAAAACAGAGCAATAACTGAAAAATGAATGACAGTAATCAAGAGGAAAATTATAGTCACATTCTCTGTTGTGCACAGAGAATGTGAACCAAAACAGGCTTAATATAAATGGTAAGGGAGAGAGAAAAAAAACGTCTAGCTTATGTATGCCACTGATCATTAGAAGACTTGTTGAGAAAATGACATCTCCATTAAACCTAATCTCAAGGGTATCATGTTTACATACACTGTGAAAGTTACCAATGTAACATACCTTAACTGCTACATGTAGTTGAAAGACTGAGAGCATACACAAAAAGCATGACTGCCAGCATGAATTAGTAATAAGTACTCTGCAGAGATTAGCTTTCCCGCCCCACAGTTCATTTTCTTGTCTTTGAACCCACCCAGGTTTCCATTCAAGGTGGCCATTGGTGGGACCTGCACCAGCGGCTCTGTCTGTGATCAGCATGCTCCTAGCGTGCCTGCTGTCTCCTGCATTGTGCACAACCTGCCCTCAAAAATGCCGCTGTGAGGACCTGCAGTTCTACTGCGACACCCAGGGGCTTAAGGCACCCCCAGATGGTGTGGACAAGGGAGCCCTGGGGCTGTCACTACGACACAATAGCATCACTGAGCTCAGCCCTGATCAATTCTATGGCTTCAGTCAGCTCACCTGGCTACATCTAGACCACAACCAGATTACCACAGTACAAGAGGATGCCTTTCAAGGGCTCTATAAATTGAAGGACCTCAATCTGAGCTCCAATCGTATCACCAAGTTGCCCAACACAACCTTCATCCACCTCATCAATCTTCAGATACTGGACCTGTCCTTCAATCAGATGACTGCTTTGGAACCAGAACTGTTTCATGGACTGAGGAAACTCCAGATACTCCACCTCCGCTCTAATTTACTTCGCACCACACCTGTTCGGGCATTCTGGGACTGCCGCAGCCTGGAATATCTGGGCTTAAGCAGCAACCGTCTACGGAGCCTAGCACGGAATGGATTTGCTGGGCTCATCAAGCTTAAAGAGCTCCACTTGGAGCACAATCAACTGACCAAGATCAACTTGGCCCATTTCCCTCGCCTTGTTGCCCTTCAGTTTCTATACCTGCAATGGAATAAGATAAGCAACGTGACATGTGGCATGGAATGGACCTGGACCACGTTGGAGAAGCTGGACCTCACAGGAAATGAAATTCGTGTCCTGACCCCTGATGTGTTTCAAACGCTGCCAAATTTAAAAGTTTTGCTGCTGGATAACAACAAACTGAGCAGCCTGGATCCCCAAGTCTTGGATATGTGGCAGTCTTTGGGTATGATTGGGCTGTCCAGCAACCTCTGGGAATGTACCAAAAGGATTTGCTCTCTTGCCACTTGGCTAAGCACCTTTAAGGGAAGGTGGGAACATTCCATTCTCTGCCACAGTCCTGAATATGCCCAAGGTGAGGAGATACTTGATGCCGTTTATGGATTTCAGCTTTGTCAGAATTTTTCAGTACCAGTCGTTCAGACCGTTGGTACAACAACAGACGCTACTACAGCTGCAGAGATCACAAGCTCCTTGTTTGGAATTATGCAGCCGACCCCCACACAGGACTATGCAGAGGATTTTGGGAGCTTTACCACAGTCACTACCACAACAATCACAACACAAACATCACGCACTGCTCAAGCTACTACTGCTCCATTGGAAGAGGCAGCTGTAACAGATGACTTCTCAGCTACGGACAACACTGTTATGACTCATAGGGTTATCATGGGAACTATGGCCCTTCTTTTTTCATTCTTTTTCATCATTTTTGTTGTCTATATCTCACGGAAGTGCTGCCCTCCTACCCTGCGCCGGATACGCCACTGTTCGGCTATTCAGAACCGCAGACAGATGAGGACCCAGCAGCGACAGCCTATGGCAGACCTAGCTACACAGGTACCCTATAACGAGTATGAGCCCAGCCATGAAGAAGGGGCGCTCGTGATCATCAACGGCTACGGGCAGTGCAAGTGTCAGCAGCTGCCTTACAAAGAGTGTGAAGTATGAACTCTTATTTATTCCTAGAGCATATGGTTTGTCATTTGACCATTTCAGATGATACAGGGTTTGCTTTTTTGATGGTTTTTTTTTTTCCCAGTTTATGTAAAAAGCATAATTTCTACATGTGAGATTTGAGAATATGTGAGAATGCTACAATGGCAGAGGCTGGCCAGTTAAGGGACGTTGTAGAGATAGTCACAAATTTATTTTTCTATGAATGCAAGGTTGTTCATATCAGGCAGGGGCAATCATTTTAAAAAAGAAAATTGTAAACTGTGAGATCTGTCTCCACATTGTCTCCATATTCTGCAGCACAGAGAAACTACTTTGCCAAGTGGCCCTCTGCTAACAGAATACATTAAGGGAAGACATGTGATTTATGTCTTATTTCTTTAAAAAAGTAAATATTTGAAATGATGTTTCTAACTACACCACAGGCACTCTAAGCCAAACATTCAATCACTGGGGCAAATGAACAGAATCAGTTACCAGAACATTTTGTTTTGTAGCTTTGTTTTGAGAGAACTATAATATATTAAAGGACACGAAGACCAAACTCAAATTCTGAAACATAACTGTAAAATAAATGTCATTATTGTTATTATGTTATAAATAAAAATAAATAATCTCTTGTGGAGAGAAGAATCCTGAAATTCTATTCAGTAAACACTAATGATATTCCTTAAATCAGACATGGTTCTACAGATTTCCTCCTTCAAGAAAATATTTTGGGTACCCCACCTCAAAAAACAAAAACAAAAAACAGCTGTCCTTAGCCAGAAAGAGATATTCTTTTTGTTTTTAGACATTTGGATTTCCTCCAAAATTTCTTCTGTGTGGAAATGCAACTAAAAAGTGTGCACTGAGAATGGAGAATTTATGTTCAATTATATAAATTGGAAAAATTACCTCTTTAATCAGACGTTAGCTCGTAAATGCAAAGCTGTTTTGCAGCTGACTCAAGTTAATGGATGTCTGAGCTCCCGCCCACGAGGGCCCAACACTACAAATAAATTCTCAACCTGTGGGACAGACTAAGCAATGTTTTAACCGTGGTCAATTTCAAACCACTACACTGCTTAGGAAAAACTCATGAATGTCAGCCTCACATGAGACATGGGAAAAAAATTATTAGACATTTAAATGTAAAATGATCTGTACATGGATTCTCCATTTCCAATTGCCATACAAACTGTGACCACAATATTTCCAATAGCTTAAAGATAGTATAGTAAAATTAGCCGATGTCCTATATTATACCAGGATCAATATACAGACAAGCTAGTGTGAGGGTACCAAGTGAAAGGGGTAATGAACAGTGCAACGGCCAGATAGGAGAGCATTTTATTCTGAAAATACCTTTCCCAGTAGCCTGTGCTCTTTACTGCTTACACACTAATCAGTACTGACAGGCTCAAGATTGAACCAATTAAAGCAAGGCAAAAAGAACTTAATATTCTGTCACCCACACCAGTGATCTAGCAACATTTAATCATTCTACCACTCAGAAATAGTTACAGTATAGTGATCCTTCTCACCACACAAAAGTCATCACAGAATATTTTATTTTAAGATATTGTTCTTGTTGGGGAATTGTCATTTATAGTCTTAAAAATACATTTCAGGTCCTGGGTTAGCACTCGCAAGTGTCAAGTTAAACTGCGGTCAATACCCTGAGAGCAAATGGAGATCCAGTGATAAGCAAACAGCAAGCTTGGGTCAGGACACATTTGTATGCAGCAGAGAGAGGATGTGCATTAGCATCAGACTAAAGCTGCTGCAGTAGCTTCGCACTTCTTTGTGTTCAATTTGGTAGTGGGGGCAGGGTGAAAGAGTGGGATTGAGAGGAATTGATGGGGCGATGAAGACAGAGTTTAACTATGGGGTAATGTCTTTTTATTAAAACTAACGAGCATCCTTCTGGGCAAGTAAAAGTAGTAGAGAATGGAATGACGGAATGACAGCACCTTAGGCGTGAAATGCACACTGACCACACAGCAGCAACAACTTCGCAACTAGTGAAGTGCTGAGCAGTCCAGTGTTTGAATATTGTAAAATTCAATTTTTTCAGTAAATGATTTTAAAATATTCTTAACAATTCCTAAGACTAATATTTTAATTCTTATGTTTATTAAAGTCTGCAATTAGTGATGTCAAGATGCAGCACTTTAAAAAGTGAGTCTGGTTTTGAGCAACTAGGATGCAGTTCATCGGCTGATGCCCTCTATAGGTAGGGAGGAGGTACCATTTGTGGCTTTGTCTTTATATCGAGCTTGTCAAAATTTGGCTTCACACTCAAATGAATGCTTGCGTGTCAATGTGTCTCAGCACATGCTCATAGGATGCCTACAACAACTTAAGAAAGTGCTTATGTAAACCAAAAATTGTTACACTTCATGTTTGAATTGAATGAAAAACATTGCATACACTGATCATATTTTTAAAGTCAAGCACCATTTTCTAATTTAATTTTCTTCCAGCTTCGCACTGCTTTTACTATTGCCCTTCTAATCTGTCTTGCATGTTCAAAAGTCAAAATTGAGTTGAATATTTCCTAATGTCATTCAGCAAAGTTTATGGAGAGACTTCATTTTTGATAACACCAAGTATGGGGATGTATATGGAATTCCTATAAAGTTCTGTCAATCATTAGACATTTCACTGTTTAAGACTACAGTTGTACCAAGTGACTGAAAATCCACAAATTTGTAGAAATATGCATCCCTTTGCACTCCGGCTCTTTGTAATCTGTTTTTGTTTCCTCTTGTCATCCTCTAGCCCTTGTTCCCACCCTGCCTAAAAATAAA
>VUQI01004415.1:8953-21167 GCA_015106735.1 Paratilapia polleni | reverse complement strand
TATTTTTTATCAAAAAAAAAAAAAAAAAACAATAAAGTATAAAAAAAAAAAAAAAAAAAAAAAAAAAAAAAAAAAAAAAAAGGCAGCTACTGTTGGTGGACAAAATGTTAAAAATTACAATTTTTTTTGTCTACAATTAGCTATGGCGAGGAAATGTCACAGCTTGATCTAATGGGAAACTCAAACTTATTTCTATGAAAAGAAAAGAGATCCTTTTGTGACACTATGTATGAACATGAGTACTGCAGAGGACACATTCACTGATGGTCCAGACTACAGAATTGACTGCTGTAGTCCTGTATTATCACATACCCAAACAAGTGCTTACAGCAAGAAAAATGCAAAGAAATCACAAAGCATCCAACATAAAATAATAATTATTAATTAGTTTATCTGATAAACTGCCAATACTGATAAAAATATACTTACATACTGACCACAGAACTTAATGCTGCTAGCAAAAGTTTAGATAACTGGCATTTATTGTGTGTGAATGCTAACAGGTTTGTTATCCCGTTATATCCACGCTCAAGCAAAATGCTCATTAATGATTTTAGAATACATCCCATTCTGACACCTTGTTTTTCTGCCTGACATTAAGGAGACTCACAAATGGTGTGTGGGATTAAAAATGGTGGTAAACTCCAGCCGGAGATGCACTCCATTAGCCAATACTGCACTGACCATTTGCTAAAAATCACAGTTCTAACACCAAATTCACAATAAATAAACCCCCGCAAATGTGTTCCTGGGTCTCTTACATTGAGCCCCTTTCCTGGCTCCCTTATATTTCAAACATTTGATTTTAGGGCTTCATTTATTAGTCATGATCAGAAATGAAAGCTCAACTGTACAATATCATACAAAAGTCATAATGTATATGAAGTCAGTGATCCCTTTAAAAGCTTGGTGTTCGGCTGATTTGTGTGATATTGAATTCTGAGAGCAAATGGTCCAGTTTAAAAATGGTGCCAAAGTCTGCATAAGAGGGGAGTAGGTATGGCGGTGGAGCAAATCACGTGACTGTCATCCAAAAAACTGCAGTGTGTCCCGTTTGGAGGGTTTGTTTTACACTTTTTCTTCATTTTCACTCCCTTGTTAGTTTGCTTTCCTTTTATGTTTGGTTAGGTTTAGGAAAACTTTGTGGTTTTGTTCAAAAGTGCCCCTTAATAACAGTAATCCTAGATGTCAGTCATCTAGATGACAGTCAACAGTAGCCAGAGTGTTAAAAATATGAAGACAAGGGGTCCTGACCACACATGCCAAAGAACACCCTGTGCCTATCTCTGAGACACCAGCAGTTTGCCCTAAATAGCAGTAATTTGGAGCCCTGGGAATAAGGATGGCTCCTCAAAAACAAAAAACTACAACTACTTTGTCCTTTTCCGTCCGTTCTCGTACCGAGGTAACAGGGTCATTTTGTCAAAGCTGTTGGAGTGGCGTCCTCTGGCTTTTGTGCCTTGATGCACCAGGTTATGGCACCAGGTTATGGCACCGATGAGACTCAATGCTACTGACTCTTTCTGCAAATGGGTTATCTGAAGAAATCCCTCTAATAGGACAACAGATTCTCATCCCAGGGCGTAGTAATAATAAGTCACACCCAACTTGGCATTTTCAGTAAGCAGGTTACTGTTGTGGTGTATTTTATCCTAAATCATGATCCTCTCCTAAACCTAACTAAGTAGCTTTCCGTGCCTAAACCTGAAAACCACTTTGTTAGATTTAGATACTAAAATCTAGCAAAACCAAAAAAGTAATTTAGATTTTGACAAGTGATAGCCAAAAACTACTACTTGTAGTTTTTATGTAATCTAACCCAGTAGATTTCAGTGCCTAAATCTAACCAGGTAGTGAAAGCCATAGTTCAAAACACAAAGGTCCTGATGGGATGCAAATCAGGGGCTGACAAACTATCACTTCTTCAAACTCCCAATGTGAACTCTGTAGGTCTCTACAACAGGAGCGTTATCTCTCTGCACCAATGTTGTCTCAGCCAGCGCATCAGGGCATTGACACCAAAGGACATTTTGTGTGTAACAGGGAGACACAGGAGGCATCTGCCAACACTAAATATTATTATGCCCTGGGATGAGAATGTGTTGTCCTATTAGAGAGATTTCTTCAGGTAACTCATTTGCAGAAAGTGTCAGTAGCATTGTGAGTAGAGTCAATTATTTACATAAGCTGGATTGTAAGCAGGTCTTAAAATCTTAACTAAACTTGAATTGTAATGTCTTCATTAAGCATCACCAAACTTCATCAAACATCAACATTGAGCAAAGTATAAAGAACCTTAAGTTGACTGAAAGCACCTGAGCCCTCCTCAGAGTCATCAAGCAAGCCTCTAATTCCTTCTGTCATGTTTAGCCTGACAGAATCTTAATTGCAACCAAATCAAAAACCACTTTGTATTGCCTTTTTCAAATGCTTAACCTCTGACTGAACCTTCCCTAAAACCCACTGATACTGTCTGCTGCTTAATTGACAGACCTTGACTAAGGTGATTCTCAGTATTCCACAGGAGCAGAGAGATACTGCGCTGTTTAACCAAAGGTCAAACAGGGACAAATGCTGCATCTGCTGTCTGCGGTCTGGCCTTGGTGTAATAATGCACCTGTTTTGCTTTTGCAGTTTTTGTGGATTCAGTGCTACAAAGTTGTCCCTGCACTATGTAATATCTAGCAAGACTTCCAGGGTTTCATTTTTCAAATACCATAAATATCAGCCTGTTTGATATGCAGTGTATCTCCAGAAAGCTGACTAATATGCTTTGTGTTTGCCACACCAAATTTAAAATACACAGAATAAATCAGTCATCATAACATATAACAACACTACAAAGGTGAGACTGGCTGTTATGGCTTTTTGCAGCCATAAAAATGCACTGTATATGTAATGTGGACAGCAGCTGGCATTTCTATTATTGTAAAGAGACACATAGAGAATCAAATAATCTACAACCCTGTGCAATAGTTAAGACCTTTGACCCCATTATAATTGCTTTTCACAGGCAAACAGGAAGAAGAAGCAGAATAGCTGAGTTGCAGATGGGAAATCTTTGATTGCCCATATGAAAGTCTCTCAAAGGTCCCTAAAACCAATTTCTCAGCCTGGGCACAGTCCACTGTGAGTACATGAATGAAACTGAAGTTTGGTACAATTCAGAACTGTCTCTTTGCTGCAGATCATGCTGTCAAACTCTGTGATTGGGAGCCGTATCCTTTCGCATTGCACACCGTCAATAGGCAGGCATTTCCTCCATGAACATACAGCTTGCATGCAGGGACAGATATTCTACAGACAACTCAAACATAATGGGTGCAGACTTTGGACTATGACATTATCTTCCTGTACACACTGACTGCCTGTACCTATGCAGGAAATGAAGGCCACATCCAATGCAACCGCTTCCAGGCTTTCTCATAAGTCAATGATAAGGTTTCATTCTCTAATTTAAAGAAATCTAGAGTTTGGGACCTTTTTGTGCCAGGCTTAGGGTACTGTGTTTGTGAATGTACATAAGTCATCATGCTGCTCGTGTTATCTGGAACTTCTAAGTACTGGATATATTGCTTCACCGCAAGCTGATGAATTTGTCTTTTTTTTGTGTGTGAATCTGTGATAAAGGAGTGCTGTGAGTTTTAATGTGAAGCAGCAAGTACAGGGCCTGAAATATCAGAGCAGGATTGCGAGTATTGTGCATAATTTATCAGATTCCTGCAAATCTAGCTCTTATAATGTGGGAAATTCACACATACAGTCACAGCGATTTAATAATGTTTAGCCCAGCGTTTGCACCAGTGTGGAACAACTGGCCCGAATTGGCGTAGAGATAGAACGTCTTCTGAACTGGACAAAAGCTAGCGCCTTCTCTTTCCTCTCTGCTGGTTCAGGAAGTCTCGCAGACAGCTTTCAAAGATGGGAACTTGAAGACATGCAAACATGCACTGCTTGCTAAAATGTAAAAAGTCTACATTGACTGACGATAGACCCACTCACAAAAAGGACACTACAAGGACCTTCGCAAACGGCAGTCCCAGTAAAGTTAATAGAGCCCGACTGATACCAATACAGATATTTGGTCATTTAAAAATCGATATTCTGATATATGGACCGAAATTTAGTTTTCTTTCAGACACGAAACACAATCAGATTTCCCTAATATTTGTTTTGTGTAGTTATTTATCTACTTGTTTCCGCTCTGCCTGACTCGGATCAGCTGGTTGTTGTGTTTGTAGCATTCCAAACACATGTTGCCAACAGAGAAGTTGCAGAGAGCCCTGCAACTTGAAAACTCATAACATGGTTGAAGGGTGTTTCTCTCATCTCTTCTTTTTAAATTTTCATTTACTGGTCGTTCTAAATGCTGATACTGATAGATTGCTAATACTGGCTGATAATATTGGCCGGTATTAGCTGATAAGACAACTTTTAACAGTGAAAATGGGCTCAACCTGTAAACTACATGGTGCTGAGGCACCAGTGCTGGTGGTAGCACAGGATAGGGGATTGAAAGAAAAAAAAAAAAAGGAGCATGTCATGAAGACAAGACAAAAGAAATCCACCAAAATAAAGCCACTGATGCAGATCAATGAAATTATCTCTTTCTCTACATTCCAAGAAATATGTTGTGACAGTAATAACTGAAAGCTACCAGTGACAGTATATTTTCTTCAGAGCACGTCTTTACCCAGGTGACCCACAGAACTCTGTGTCCCGCATTTTCATAGAGTCTTCGGGAGAAAGTAGTTCCACTGAAAACTTTACAGTGAGATTATTGGCTCAACCAGAGTGACCTGACTGAGATAACTAGACACTTCATGCTTATAGGGTACTGGTATCAGTCACAAGATAAGCCCACCCTTAAGTATTCCCTACTTTATCCTCTTTTTTTACTCTAATAGCACCATAATTAACAAAATAAACATCATGCTGTATTTAATAAGACTGCGAACTAGCAACTGAGACAATAACCTCATCAGGAAAGTGGTTACTGAAGTCATAAATTAAGCAAGCAGTTTCCCATAGAATTCTATACTTCTGTTCTATCTAGTTTCATTTTGTAAGCCCTGCTAGCCAGTAGGAGGAATGTAAGTTTAAACCGTCCATCATTTATATGCACTCTATGTGAGCACCATGAGCCCACTGTACTGGACTAGAGGTAGAAACTAGCCCCATTTTACTTGCTGTTAAAATGAGTTGTTGTTATCTTGATTGTGCCTGAATTGAGATCAGATTGTAATATGCAAATTTGCTGGTTGGCACGTCAACTAGGACCCACTATGTGGCACTAGAACTGCTGTCTGCAGCTTTTGTCTGGCTTGCTTGGGTTGGCAGGAAGAGGCCCATTCAGGTGATTTGTTGGGCTGAGATCTGATCCCAATGCAAGCCTGAACACATTTAAAGGTTTTCTGGATGACTGCAATTAATGCCAAAATGGGGGATGTGCTCTAATGTTTGATAACCAGAGCAGATAATTCAAAACTATCTTAATTGCTGATTGTATTTAAGGTGAAACAACCTTTTGAATTCACAAATGATTACACCACACAAACTGAGACAAACAAACAAACAAACAGGAAAAAAACAAAACAAAATGGGTTTGATCTCTATAGCTAACTTCCCCCTTCATAACAAGTGTACAGGGGGTGAATTATTTATAACCCACCATTTGGATTTTTATTAAGGCTTAAAGTTAGGGGCATGGCCGATTTGATTGACAGGTGTGCTGATATGGGCAGCTGTAGCTGGCTGAGGTTCATTAATTTGTGCCACTGTACTGGACTTTATGAATATAGCTTGCTAGCCAAGCTTGCTAGCATTATCTGCTAACTTTACCCTTTTGTCCAAATATGGGCAATTCTGGCTCAAAAAATCCAAGATGCTGCAGCCAAAACACTAACTGATGCTTCAAAATGCAGGGGCCAAAATCAGTGGATGATGTCATGGTGGCTACATCCATCTTTTATATACAGTCTATTAGTCCAACAGTAGGAAATGAACATATCCATGTGTCGTCCTCTGCCTCAAAGAGACACACACAGAATGAATTTGTTATGCTGCTCATCAGGCCTTTGTAGAAGTCATTTAGCGCAGGTAACCTAAAGATGTATTTCTCATTTGCATTGCTGTTCCTTCAGCACTCAGTACACTTCAACAAAAAAACAGAACCATTCACTTCCTTTTTGGGTTGAAAGTGGGAAAGCTGCTCTGCTGTATTTCCATTGGCCTGTTCTTTAAATTAAGATCCAGCACCTTTAACAAAGACATCACACCACCTGCTAACACAGCCTGCAGACACATTTAAATGTGTATGTGTGTATGTGTCTGTGTCTGCACACCACTGATCCATGCATGCACTATAGAGGAAGGAAACTTAACAAGCTGAGTTAATTATTACACTCTTGTCTGCTGACTCACACTCACATTAACAACCTGTGCACACAACCAGCCACGTGTGTGTTTGGTGCTCTGTGCATCAGTGTGTTTGTTTTAGTAAATACACTCGCTTGCACTTACATACAATGCCAAAAAATAGAGACTAAAGGTACTATAAGAAATGTGTTTATAGGTATAAAGTCTTGTTCAGTAAATGTTTGGATCACAGGTTTTACTGAACAAAATTCTCATACTGCACCGTTTGTGGTGAATAAATGATTTGTTTCACTCCTACAACTAACTGTCCAAAGACAAATTCAAGTGAAGACAGTAGGAAGTTGGTGACAAGGCAGTTGGCTTAGACTCATTTAAGATGAGCCAAGCCTATCCAGAAAGCAGTGATCACCACACAGTGCATGCTGTTTATCTTTCTGTTCAGTTTTCTCCTATCCGACAACCTATGAGTCCAAAGAAGATAAATAAATCAAGTCAAATTCTATGGATACAATAACAGGACATTCTCCCTGTGACTAAAAATTCTGGATTTCTGTTAAACGGTGTAAATCAGCACCTATCATGTAGGTCTGTTTGCTGCAAAGCCCTCACGTCATCCATTAGTGTCATGGAACATACAACTTGTTCTCGTAAGAAGCCAAAAAATGTTTGATTACAACTGAATTCTCAGGAAGTGTTGTAAAATAAACATCACAGTCTGAACCACTACCAGAGATTCTGTTTATCGTAGGTGTATTGTCAGTAGAAATTTCAATATAAAAAAAATGCAGACTGTAATACAGACTTGACAGGTTTTATCAGGTTCACCTGATGTCCACCAACATCAGGGGTTGGGCCACCGCATGCTGCCAGAACAGCTTCACTGCTCCCTAGCATTGATTCTCCAACTCTCTGGGCCTCTGCTGGAGGGATGGACCCTATTTTTCCAAAACATACTCTTAAACTTGGTGTTTTCATGAAGAGCACTGCCAAACATGTTGCTCCAAAATTTCCCCAATTCATCTAGCACCCCGGTGACTGTGAAGACCATGACATTATGATTCACATTATTTTCAGCCTCATCACATCAGTCAGTGGATGGAGGCATTATCATCCTGGAGGAGATTACTCTCTTGAGGATAAAAATATTTAATCACACGCCTGGGTTGGGCAATTAATTAGATTTTAATTTTAGTTACAATTTTGACTTGAAAACAAGATAACTGAGATAAAATGATTAGTCTTTTGCATGCATTTTCACTATCAAGCTCTTGTTTTGTCTTGTGTTATAAATCAAGTGCAGCTCGGTTTTATTTATATAGCCCCAATTCATGACAACAATCACCTCAAGGCAATTTATTTTGTAAGGTGAATTACTACAGTATTAGAGAGAGAACCCCAACAATCAGAAGAAACCCTATGAGCAGTACTTGGTGACCGTGGGAAGGAAGAACTCCCTTTTAACAGGTAGAGACCCCCCAGCAGAACCAGGGTCAGGGAATGGCAGTCATGTACCACGACCAGTTGGGGGGGTGAGGGGTTAGGGTTTAGGCCAGTGTGTCAGAAACACCCACTAGTCGTAAACTAACTTCCTACTGGACAACCCTGTGTCCCTTGCATCTTTTTATTTGTTTATTTATTTACTTGTTTTTTCATTTGAATATCTAAAATTAAAGGAAACCCCACCTGTTTTTTTTTACAGATCAATAAATGTTTAATGTTAACTTACAATGTGTTAAATAATCAGAATTAGAATATTGAACAAAACAATTGTGATAATGATTTTTGCCATAATGGAACAGTCCCTTTACCATGGTGGAATATTTTGATAGATATCCTCTTATGCCTAGAAAAAAAACGTCCATCCACTGCTGACTGTCCCAAATAAATTGCTGGAACGACTTCTTGGATCCAGTGTTTAAAATGAGCCACAGCCATCACTGTAGTCTTTATAAATGTTACTGCAACAAAGTGCATTCCTGCTTTTTCTCTCCTTATTAATTAATGTGCTAATGATGTGATTACTGTTAGCTGGTTTTCTTTTGTTTAAGGATGTGAACTGGAGTCTGCTCGATGGAACCACCACACGGATGGATCGGCTGACATCAGCTGACTGCAGACTTATCAGCATTAGCGTAACTGTCAATGATAAATGCCGAGAGTCTGATGTACAGAAATGCCAAATACATGTTTTCAAACAGTGTCACCACTCTGTGGTTTGTCCAGTTGTTTTTACACTGTAAAATATTCTGCCTTTCACATTTCCAGGTTGTTGCTCAGTTTTTCTTTTCCAAATCAAATCAAAACCTACATTTACATTAAAGATTGCTTAAAGTAAGCCTATTCTGATCATTTCCATCTCCATATTTCTATACTTGGACTCCACTATAGCAGCTTGGCCTTAACCTCTGAATTGGCAGCATTATTACTGACCCATCCAGATCAGAAATACGTATGTAATTGTACTTTCGTACCCTTTCTTCTAGTAGCAATGTAAGCTGATTCTCCACAAGATGTAAATAAAACATTATTATCAGGAACGCTGCTGATTTTAGTGCTAAAAATATTGCAGCAAGTGTTGCATATGGATCAAAAAGTAACCAAAATGTGCAGTTCATTCATGTCTTTTTTTCCCTCCTTTTCAGAGCAGACGTGATCTGCATATTTGTATTATGTTATTATTTCAGTTATTACTGTCTTATTACTTTTGAGGCTCTCGTGGCCTTTTTCAATGCTACACGTTTGACCTCACACATAGAAGAGGACAAGCTGGCATGTAGTGTGCGGTCCTGAGGCAGAGGTCTTTTATCAGAGCGTCTGCAGCCAGGGCCCCCAGGCCTGCCTGAGGACATGAGACTGGCTGAGTCTGGGACTTCTTATAAATCTCTTCTTAAAACGTACTTTTATCAGACAGCCGACTGATTTTACTCGATGTTATTTGCGCCTGGAATGGTTTGATCTATCTTAACAACTTCTGATTTTGTGAGGATGTGAGCGTGTGAGTGTGCTATTATTATTTTAGCTATAGATTATAAAAAGATCACATGTAGGCATAAACCCTGTCAATGTTCTGACAGACAGACAACATGATAAAAACAACAAACACTGGTGAATAAATAAGAAATATGTCTCCTGGTTATTCTACAGTATATTCTAATGGAAACTGTCCAGCCTGACTGCAGCTCCAACCGCTTGCTGCTGAACACTCTCCAGGAGAAAAGAAATGCATCTCAAATGAGTCTATTGTCTTCCTCAAATGAACTCAGAGTTTCTGTCTTCCTTCTGTGAACAGATACAAGCACACACATTTTCTGTGCTCGTGCTGGATGATCTGCTCCACCACGTGAATTATTTTCACAAGGAACTTTCACCCAAAGCATCAAGCAGCTGCTCCTCACCTGCATTGACAATCAGCTCCCTGACTGGATAACCTCTGCACGCCATGCTGAGCTGTGCATCTGACCTGTGCCCCAGTTCCCCGATCAATCTCAGGTCGTGAAGCATTAGAGTGTTCGATGATCGCTCACTGCAGCCCTCACAGCAGATCAATGAAATCAACAAGAGAGCATTCGCACGGAGGCTCACACTGTTTATTTTAACGCTTGTCTCAAATGAGTCACCATCATCACACATGAATGCTATCAAAGCCAGCAGGAGCTACTCAGCTCAGGAGCCAGCATCTCCATCGCTGCCTGTGTAAGGTCCATTCATGCAGCTGCTTTGAACTCCACTCCTAGCTAAGCATGGATCACTTTTTGATCAGACAATCCTCATTTCAATTCAAAACTGGATTTTCTATTGTTATTGTAGCAAAGTTAAACTTAAGGGAGCGCTGTTTTATCTCATACTGTTAAGTGAACTGCAGTCAGCATTCTATTGCTCACATCTGGACACAATTCGTGCTCGCACACCGTGCGAAAACCAGCACTGGTCAAAAAGGTAATGAGACGTACAAGAGACGATCCTGCACTGTTGTATGTACTGTACTGCATGTGTCTTGGATCAGTATCAGTATAATGACAACAAGGTTGACTTGGACGTGAAAAAAAACCAACTAATCCCAGATACATATTAGGTAGCTAAGTTACAGCTAGCTGGCTAACTGCTGCTATGTTGGCTATTATTAAAAGCTAGCTACACGTGTTTGCTTTGTGCCATGGATCACATTAATTTGTGAAGTAATTTGGCAAGCTACTCAACTTGCATTTCCATTTTGCCACGACAGTATAGAAGCTGGACGTAGCTTCCAGGTTTGAAAAGTGAAGCCAAAGTATTAGTGCCTTAAACCCGCATTCCTTTTAATGACCACAGGGTGCAATAACTGTAGTTGCAAAAAGACTTCCGGTCCTATAGAATTCCATGGCCGTGATCTCTGTAAACACTTTAATGATGAATTTATGCCCTCAGTCACTCATTTCGGGTCATTCTGAACAAAATGTGAAGTCCAGTTTGTAAATTTTGGTCATTCTAAGAGTCATAAAAGAGGATTATCCAGGGAATGCTCATTGGCTAATGACTTGTTATTATCAAGTGGACTTGTTATTAACAAGTCGTTGCCATAGCCAACTATTTGCCGACGTTATCAGTATTTATAATGGCCGATAAATGGAAATTTTAAAAAAGTAAAGAAGAGACAAGAGAAACACCCTTCAGCCATGTGAGTGTTGACATTGTATAGTTTGCCCACCAGAGGGCACTCTGCAACTCCACAATCCCAACAGCCAGCTGATCTGGGCAGATTCAGGCAGAGTGTAAACAAGTAAATAAATAACTACACATAACAAATGTTAGAGAAATCATGTGTCTGAAAGAAAAACATATCAGCCGATGTATCGGATTTTTAAATCACCAAATGTCGGTCTTTAAAATCCTGTATTGGCCTGGCTCTACCATAGCCAATGAGTGTGCAGTCAGATCCATCCCACACTCGTCACATCTGCTTTCAAAACACAAAGATGGCAACAGGAAAGCACTTAGCTTGAGGCCTCATAACTGGACTTCACTAACCAATGGCTGACGTCATGATTTAGCAGACATGCTTCATGTTAGCAGGTGCCACAGACAGTACTGGCTAACGACTTGTGATTGACAAGTCATCCCCCAATGAGCATATCCTGTATAATCCTCCTTTCTAATAATGACCATAATTTGCAAAATGAACTTAATGTTCTGTCTAAGCAAAACGTTTGGGTTCACCTGTTAGTCACATATTTAGTTTAAGTGGAAGAAAACCTTTCAGACGCATCCCTTTTGTTCATTACAAACCTCCTGTTCCATAATAAAGACACAAAAATAACTCCAAAGAACAAAAGTAAGTTAGTTACATTTGAGCAGCTGAAACCAGGACAGTGTTTTACAGTTGTACAGTATCAAACTAACACCCAGTGGACATTTTATTGACTGTGTCTACTATCCAATAAATGCCATCAATTATTATCAGGCCACAATTCAAATTCATTTTAAATAAGCAAAACTGGCTTTGGGAAACCAAACTGACGCAAAATATAATTAAAAATGTACCTCTTAGAGAAGTGTGATAAATTAAAACGTGAAACTTCTGTCATGTTCAGTTTGGGGGTCTGATCAGTTTTCTTGACAGGAAGTGACATCAGTTTTTCTACAATCTTGTAAAGTTTAGCTGAGATAACCAGATGTGTTCACATGTGATCTGGTGTGATTGCTCCTGCTGTCATATCTTCAGTTTGAGGAGTCCTGTGGCATAACGTGCTGTGCTCCTTGTTAACAGTCCTAAATCATTTATGTCTCATGTAGTGACAGTTGGTCTTAAGGTTACATGTCTGGGAATAAGTAAACCCAGTTTCATTAACATGGCCACAAA
>VUQI01004412.1:18087-31884 GCA_015106735.1 Paratilapia polleni | reverse complement strand
GTCCTGTCTCCCTCTGCTCTCTTCTGTTTCCCCTCATCCCCAACCGGTCGCGGCAGATGGCTGCCCCTCCCTGAGCCTGGTTCTGCCGGAGGTTTCTTCCTGTTAAAAGGGAGTTTTTCCTTCCCACTGTTGCCAAGTGCTTGCTCATAGGGGGTCGTCTGATTGTTGGGGTTTTCTGTCTTTTCTGTCTAATATTGTAGGGTCTTTACCCTAAAATATAAAGCGCCTTGAGGCGACTGTTGTTGTGATTTGGCGCTGTACAAATAAAATTGAATTGAATTGAATTGAATGTTGGTGATGGCTGCTTCCAGCAGGATAACACACCAGGTCATAAAGCTCAAATCATCTCAAACTGGTTTCTTGAACAGGACAGTGAGTTCACTGTGCTCAAATGGCCTCCACAGTCACCAGATCTCAATCTAATAGAGCACCTTTGGGATGTGATGGAACAGGAGACTCATATTGTTGATGTGCAGCTGACAAATCTGCAGCAATTGTGTGATGCTGTCATGTCAATATGGACCAAAATCTCAGAGTAATGTTTCCAGCACGTTGTTGAGTCTATGCTAAGAAGAATTAAGGCAGTTCTGAGTGTAAAAGAGGGTCCAATCCGGCACTAGCAAGATGTACCTAATAAAGTGTCCAGTGAGTGTATACAGTAATAATTAGAAAATAGAATGAGGAACTAAAACCTTTTAATATTAGTCAATTTAGAAACCCAAATGTTATTGACACTAGATTTAAGTGGAACATCAAACCATAATGGAGCTGATAAAAATCAACAACTTTTGACACTTCCTGCATCAGATGTACTGCTTAGGGATTAATCATTTCTTACTTCTATAGCACACTGGGATGATAAATGTTTCTTTACATCTTATTACATCTTTCACACAATCATCATTCAATAATTCTGATGCTTTCTCTATACCATAGGCACATAAAATTGTGCTTTTTAGTTTGGACTCATGAAATTTATCATAGATTCTTTTAATGATTTATGATTTATTTAGTTTGTAGCATATTAATTGTTGATAAATTAACTAATGAAAGAGATACCTTTTACTGACAAATTTGTTAACAAACTGTTTCCCCTTTACACATCCAGCAGACAACACACCACCAGCATTCATTTGGAGTCACGTGTCTCACCACTAGGATCTGTGTTGATTTTAGTGCTGCGTTTAATCTCCACCATCTACTTAAGGACATACAATATCTGACTATTTATCTGTTTAATGCTCCACTATGTTCACCAGTTAGTTGTCAGCTCTATTTGTCTATGTTTGATGCTGTTGTTTAATGGGGTCTTTAGAGCTTTTCTTTCTTGGAAACAACTGTCTGCTGCAGCGTGGGATAACATAGGGTTGATGAAGCCTGTAACACCAAAGCAATGAGCTAAAAAATGCTGAAATTCTCCATTGGATTATAGGCCTACGTAAGTACATTAATAAGTGATGGTACATTTCAAATATTTAACATCAACATGTGTCATGCATTAAAATAGAAGAAGATACGTAATTCCCACTGTACATAAAATCAAGTGAAGCATTGAATTTGTACTGCCAGCTGGTTTAGAATGATTAGATTTAGATGACTGGTTTAAAATACAGACAGATGAACCGATCAGTGGTAATTTACAGCACCTGGTCTTTGGCAGATGAGTCACTGTAAAAAAAAAACAAAACAATAATAATACCAATATCATGCAAGCCTGTACAATGATATAACTTCTATGGTATCCATCACCTCATCTCTGTTCATGTCACGTCATAGCGTGAAATGACTATCTGTCCACCACATGTCCTCTGCATTCCCAGACACTAGTAGTTACTCAAAGCTTTAAAAACATGCTCACAAATCTATTTGCACCACTGTTGACCACTTAAAAAGTCACTTGCTTGGTTCCTGTTCAATCCACTGGCTGCTCATTTCAATGCTCTAGTAATTTCAAGTTGAACAGTTTAAAATTATACAGGATGGACGTGTTTTCTGTCTATTTAGTTCATTACAAGCTTTACCTCATCCTGCCTGACTGCTTGTTTGTTGGACCCTTTGTGCGACAATTATGTCATTTTGTTTAATTAGGGGAAGCGATATTATGGTACATTATGTGGATTACATAAGCAATTATTTGTTATTATTCAAAATGACAGGTGGCAAAGAAATTTTCCATCAGTGATTTAAAAATGCCGTAAATTACAGATAATATGGCCTTGATGTATACAGCAAAGGAAAAAAGATGCAAAATACGCCCAAATTTGCAGAACTACTACTGCAAAAACTTGAGGTTCATTGTTACTATCCACCACCATACTGTGCATTCTTTTCAGCCAACAAATGACATATCCATTAGTAAGAGTCTGGTGCATGCCATTTGCAAATACAGTAAAGTACTGCAATATTACATATCTGTCTTCTGAGAAGATTAGCACAAGAAAACACTGTGATACATAACCTACACTTTACTGCAATAAAGGCACTGGAATGTGTCTGTGTAAACAAGGAGCCCAGGAATGCTGTTTAAAAATTCATCTGTGCTTTCAAAGACTAAAATCTAATGTCAGACATTTGAAAGTAAACTCAGGCACAAAGCCTCAACTTAGCTGATGATTAAGATCAAATGATCTCACTAATATCTGTTCTGGTCCAACTGTGATATTAACAACAGAAAAAGAGAGAGCCACCCACAACCAGGGTGCCTGATGGCAATCAAAACCTTCAAAACATCGGCATGGTAAGGTATATGCACTGTAAGTCTTCCAAGTACCTCGTAAATATATATGTTGACACAACACCAGAGCAAAATGTACCATTCCAGCAATGAGATTAAGCATATAATGACTGTGTAATTATTATTAATGATGTGAGGAGACGTGAGCTCAACTAGTTTTTTAGCTGCTCCGCTTCAGGAGTTTATTAGTACGCAATCATTCTCGGATTCAGGTGTGACCTCTGCTTGACCTTGCAACAGAAAGGAAGGGAAGACAGCTGTTATCAATCATGTGACCACACTGTCTTTGAATGTTATACACCATGTTAAGGTATCTTAACAAGTAAAAAATTTTAAATAAACTGTTTTCTTTAGAGATTTGACAGTGGATAGACTATACTCAGAAGAGGAGGATATACAGTATGTGTTTCCACAGATGCTGGTTCAAACCACTACATCATGTCTGGGCACTGGGAACTATCTTAAAGTGACTGTTAGAGGATATGAGAGTGTGCGTGTGTCCTTATCATCTCAAATGTCAAAGTCGGCTTTAGTGGATCTCCAAAGGCATCTGGATCATTTCCACCATGAGGCACAAGCTGCACCGCTAAGCATCTTGACATGTGAGGGTGATGTCTTGTTGCTCTCGGGGCAGCATCAAAGATAAAATAAGGCCCCCTCTTTCTCTGGAATGAGTCTTTTCCAGTCGGGTGATTGCCCTATGGGCTAAGAATAGGCCAGGCATAGGAGTGCTTGAGATGTGATCCAATGCATTTCTCTTGCAGAGAAAAACACAGCTCACATACTTCCAAAGGCACACTTACTTTTCACAGATTGCTTTCGTATGAAGCATCCTGTCACACAGAACTAAGCCAAATCAGCTGCTGTGCTGTTTGCCACAGTGCCAAGGTTGATTGTGTTGTAGTTATCTCTTTCTGTTATGCTTTTCATTCATCTCTGGGCTCAGCGGGCTGACAGGGCTGCACTGCTGCATACCTTGGACAGCTGCTCTGTTATTGTTGAAACTCAGATCTGCTGGACACAAACTTGTCTCAATTATTATGACAAAAGTAATCTGTCAGTGAGATTATTTTAGCAGTGACCACTTTGTGTTTTAGCTGTTTTAGCTGGCAGGCCACTATCATTGCTGGTTTGCTGGTTTCCACCTCCATTTAAGGTTGACGTTACACTTTTATCTCCCCAATATGGAGATACATTTCAAAAAACATACTGCTTGTAGTCAAACAGAAACTAAAAGTCAGTTTAGCTGAGAAAGGACACATATTATTGGATCATTTTTAACCGTGTTTACCAATGCTAAACATTGTCTTTGTCTTACGGTCTGACTTTGTATGCTAGTGTGTCTCATCATTAGAAACACGTTGTTATGTATGGAGTCCTGAATTTACAGGCTTACTAGTTTCATGGAATGAACCTGACCCACAAAAGACAGATAGCTGGCACTAGTTTAACTGAAATAACATCAAAAACAACTATATGGATAGAAAGTCTATCACCAGGGATTTTTGTAATGTTGTTTTAGTCATTTCAGGGCCCTTTAAATAGCACACAGGAGCCATGTGAAGAAATCTTACTTTTGTGAAGTACATAATTAGTATCCCAAATGATTAATTGGGAATTATCAGTGAATAACTGCCTTTTGATCTGCTGCCAAAATTGTTTTATTAGTTTAGAATTTCCTGATTTCTTAAACACTAAATTATGTCCATATGGAAGAATTTATCCAACCACAGCAACTTTAGACACTATAAAAGATGCTTTCATTTATATCAGGGTATCTGCTTCCATATTTGCCATATTTACTTCAATTATTAGAGAGGTCAGGATAGTTATGGTAAATATCCATGCGAATAATAATGATACACTAAGTATTACTGCAAATACTGACTTTGAATTTAAAAACATTATAAGAAAAGTATTTTTGACTTTAGTAAATCAGATTGGACTTTTATTAACAGTAAAATAAAAATGTTCCGACACCTGTGATGGTGTTTAGGATTCAACCAGAGGACATTGTCTTTCCTGTCTGAGGTGAAAAAAAAATCTACAGTCTGTGATTTCCTGTTATGTAACAGATTGTGACCAATCCTGTCAGGAATAATAGATTAATAAAGTTACTGCTGTTGTGCCACGTATGTTACTGAGTCCAGCTCTCGTTTTAGGGATGCATATACACATCCTGTGGGTGACCCTATAAAGCTGCAGGTATTTAATAAACTCAGGAAACTCCTACAAACAGCTGGAAGCAACAAACACAACTTCTGGTTGGGTTAACCTTTTGTCCTACCAGGATTAAACCACATTCATTCGTGAAGCTAATTCCTGACCTCAAGTTAAGCCCAAAAACTGTCTCTCTGTGACAGTATTATGGACCAGTGTTGGTGTTTAAATGTGGAAAAACCCTCATTTGTCCCGTGTGGGAAAAAAGCCTGTTTAAACTAATTATTTTTCATAAGGGAGGGGCTTTAATGCTTTCTCTTTATTGTGTTGTAAGATTTATTTGGGCTGCATGAGATGAAAAGTGAAAATGTGTGTGTCACACACCAGATGCATGAGAGTTGGACTGGCTTTGGTATTATAAACATTGGCTTTTACCATCCAGAAACATGAACCTTAACAATCTTTTCCTTTAATTCAAAAAGATTAATCTTATTTCTCCAAATGTTCAACTATTCCTTTAAAGTAATAACGGTGGATAACTGACTTTGTGGGATTGTTGAAAAGGGGATATTTATTAACATCTTTAAGCCATGGAATACAGTATGGTGTTTCTACTATATGGTTATCAACACACCAAGAAAATAAAGTTGCTAATACAGCTTGTGTGACAGTGTAATTGACTCTCAGATGTCATTCAAGTCAATGCCATGGATAAGGTTTAAATTTACCTACACTTCCTAACAATGTAAGGAGACAGAGTATGTTGGTATTATAGTGGCAATGCTCATGTACAGACTTCCTGTGTGTGTCAAAACCATCCGAGCTATTTGTGTGTTTAAGAGATAGTCATCAGCAAGCATCATATTCCACCAAACAACGACAATGAGTCCAAAGAAGCTTTCTGCCTCTCCTTCCCAACATGGGAAGACTGTTGTAGCCAGTGGGGTTCTACTTTACACATAGTCAAATTTCATGCTTAAATGTTGCAAATAGACTGACCGATATGTAAAAGAACACCTCTCACTTTCTAAGCTTTGTTTTAACCAGCTTGTCTGTCTGCGTGACTTTTGTGGGAATAAACAAATAAAGGCTTAAAGCAGGCAAATCAAGGCTGGCTATTGGCCTACAGAGCTTTCACAGGTGTCTGCTTGTGGTTAACAGTAGAATAGACAGGGTTATACTCTTTAGAATCATTATGGGCAACATTAATGAAGCATATTAATGGCTTCCACCACCACCATTGCTACATCTAAAATTAATTCAATGTTCAATGGTTGCGGTGTTTGGAGAGACTTTCCAGGTTCACATGCATATTTCTATACATCAATAAACCTGCATTTGCACATTGGTTTTATTTTCCTTTTCAGCACAGTAGCTGTAATTCCCCTTGAAAACAAATGGTATATTTCTTGGGGAAAGTGAAACATTTGTGATACTGATAAAACAGCGGACACTGGAAAAAGACAGATAGAAAACCTGGCCGGACTCTCCTGAAACAAACTTAAAAACTGAAGCTCCTCTCTTTTCCAGTAAGTGGAAAGTGGAGGCCTTTTGGAAATAAATACAGATAGTTTAGGACATTTGGGGCCCTTCACAGTTAGCATTTGGTACAGCTGTGTGTGTGTGTACATGTGGAGCTATCTTTCTGACCACAGGAGTGAGGAAACTGAAGACAGTTTGGTTGGTCCTCACTTTCCCGCAGTCCTTTCCTAAAGATTGTAAGTTCTGGTAAGACCAGGTTTAGATTAAGCTCAGAGTAAATGTTAGGTTAGGCGGAGAGTGGTTATGGTTAGAATTAGGTTAAGACCAAAGGAAATTAATATTAGTCAATGCAATGTCCTCTGAAGTGATGGAAACAATACTGAGTGTGTGAGGAAAGAGTGTGGGAGCAGTAAATTCGGGCCTCCGGAGAGACAAACATGCATTAGAAGCTCACATAAACAGATAGAACGTGAGTCACAATGACCATTCATTTTTAATGGCAGAGGCAATGAGTATGTGCCAAGAAAAACAGAACAGTGCAGCTCAGGGACCATGGCACAAAAGCATCAGCATCACCACACTGATGATGCTGGGGGACCAAGCAGAGAGGGTGGATAGCTTGGCCTATGTTTTATCCATTTCTATTTCCTTTTTCATTAGCTCTTAAAATTAACTGTTTAAAAATTGTCACACATTCAGTTTTTACAACAATGCTAATTACTGAAAAACAGATCTGGAATTTAGTCTTTGAGTCTTTGAACTGGTTTAGGGTCAGGTGTGTATTGATAAATATTGCCACATACAGAAGATGCAATTGAAACGGTTCAGCTTACGCTCACTAGCCACTTTTTTGAAATATCTATACACTTTAATCCAATGTAATACAATGACATATCTGCCACAAATTAAGTATAATGTGGTGGGAAAATATTAAAAACACCCCGTATTGTAATGGCACAACAACACCTATACAATACCACTACTAGTTAACTACAATCTTAATAATGAACATTAACATACAGTTAAAGAATACCTCCAATGACAGTCTAAACTGATCATTATTCTATTTGGCTGCACAGTTAATTGGATTGATTTGTATTTTCCACGTGTACCAGTACTTCTTTAAGTACAGTACCAGTCATAATTTTGGACACACTCACCACACACACCTAGTGTGTCCAAACTTTTGACTGGTACTGTGAGTAGTGTATATATATTTAATATTCATCAAATTTAAACAAAACCATAAACAGAACATAAAACACCTGTCCTATCCTGAAATCTCACTTCATTATGAAATACTGAGGGTAGGGTGACTAGAAGAGCACTTGGAGAGGGCAGACTTTCTCCAAAGCCAGTGCCCAACTTTGCAGTTTTAAAGAAGGTGATCCAGAATATAATGGGTTTCTCATTTGGCCATGCTGTTCCTCCTAACCAAGTTTCATGAAATTGGGCTTGGTGGATTTTGCATAATCCTGGTAACAGACCAACAGACAAACAAACAAATGACAATGAAAACCTGGTGTCCTTGGGGGAGGTAATGTTAAAAAAGGTTAAATTAGGAAATATTTGAAATAAGAGCTAATAAATGAATGGTCAGCTGTAACCAAGTCAACAACTGGGTAACTGTTAAGATACACTTCTAAGGCACTTGCTGCTTGGGGTCCGGTGGATGGGTCCAGCCAGGCGAACTTCAAATTCAGTCATTCCAAGTCTATGCTCACAAAACATGTTTTCCCCCATTCTTTATATTCAACATCTGGACCAGTTTGGAGACCCTAACAGATAAGTGGCTTAGCTCTTTTATTGCCTTTATTTCATACTGGAACTCAGCCAGTTTTATTGTTTTACCACTTCCTCCTCTAATAGCCTCTAGAGGTCCGATTATGCGATAACTGTTCTACTGTACTGAAATGCATGAAATGACCCCACTGCTTGAGTTCTCAAAGGGCTAGTATTACCTACATTAATTCTTTTATTATTTTAACTGGTCAAGGAGGTTATTCTAATTTTCACTTGTGGGGGGCAGTTTCCCCACAGAATGCATCAACTTAAAATAGTGGAAGGAAACAGCAACATGACTGTTTGTCTCTCGTGGAAATCAAATGTTACATCTGGCCTTGGCATGCATTTTTCATTTTGTTTACTTCATCAAGATTAGCATTCATGTGTTCCATGAAATAACAGAGACACATCTTTCAAAATGTAAATTCTATTTCCCCATATTTTATAAGAAACAAGACAGTGCTGAAGGTAGCGCCAGATAAAAGAGTTCTAAGCCCTCTGCAGTTAGGCTTTCTGGGAATTCATCTTTTTAAAACACAACTGCTGCCATTTCCTTCCCTAATCCTCTGAATGGATGCTGAAAGAGTCTGTCCATAGAAGAAAGGAACCCCCCTGACATAAATGCACTTTTCTGAACAATCAAATTGCAAGACCCACCAAATATTATATCCTTGCTACCATTTCATGAGTGTTAATGCAAAATAAGCTGCAGCATGTGATGCATAATTTGCATAGTGTGCTCACGACTGCTGAGTGATCAAAAGCTGTCAAACAAACAGACTGTAAAAGGGTCAAAGCAGTGACATGAGTTACAGGTTAACAACAACTTCCTACCACGTACCTCTACGATGTCAGAGTTGGTTCTACTCTCGTGGGGTTCGTTGTACTCTGTGTACTTCAGCAGGACTTTGTCCATGTCGGTGCTGGCATACTGAAACAGCTTGTTGGAGCCGTTGAAGATGATGAGGGCGATTTCACAGTCACACAGAACACTCAACTCATAGGCCTTCTTCATTAGGCCAAACTTCCTCTTCATGAAAGTCACCTGGAAGAACAAAAGCCAAGAATCAGCCTAGAAGAGCCTGGCTTTGATAAGTGAAGAACCTGTGAGAGTCATACATGTTGGTCCTTCTCCTGAACCAAACTGTTTTTTTCTCTTTATTTTGTTTAACTGACATATCCTGAGCTTTTCCAAAAAAAAAAAAAAATATCTCACTATTTATACAATTAAGACTTATTGGTACATAGCATCCAAAAATAATTCTGGATATATTCTATCTAAAGTAATAAATTACTGTTTGCTGACTTTTATTTTTTCAGCAGAAAGCACACTTTGTACAAGGAGATACGATCTCACAAATGTGAACTGTGCCAAGTCTTGAAAACACAATAAAACCCTCAGGAGACCTGATCACAGTAAAGATTAGACTTTTTGCTTTTTACAACTTGATAATACACATAAAAAACTGTCCTTTAAGGTTGATGAAATCCAAATAGTCCATCTAATGGCTGCAGGAGAGGTGATCCAATGTCCAACTCCCTGCAGGCTCTGATATAAGATGTTGTCAAAGTGTGGTGCAACGATAGCAATAATAACACAAATCTGCACTGACATAAATGTTTCACTTTAGGTGTTTAAACAGCTGCTCCAAAAACAACTGATAAAAAAGCCAGTGAACACAGTGGTCGAATGAGCCGACAGATAGTCCGGTGCTGACAGAGCTTCATAGTTTTCAGAGAAAAGAGAAGAGAATTAAAATGTGTGCGTGAGTGTTAAACAGGAAGAGAGAAGGGGTGGGGGATCTCTATGCACAAGTTCTGTACTTCTGAAAGAATGTAGCAATAACCTGGAAATACGTTTCTACTGGATTATTACTGAATGAGTGGAGTGGATGGGAAAGGTGGGTGGGGAAAGAAACGAAGTAATGTTTCACCTCCCTTAATGATTACCATTGACTTGCTCAGCTTTATTAGTAAGAGAGAGGGTTGTGCATAAATATCTCCTGCAGAAATACAGCTCAAAAACATTTAAGCACATACTGTAGTGTTATACTGCACTGTGGCATATAAACTGATAAGTCATTCTTGACACCTCCATGTTCCTCCAAACCATAAAGCTAAAACATATTGTTTGGAGTGGACCATTTACAGCTCACCGTAAACCCACACATAACCCACAGGTCACACATGGATCATACTGTTATCCCTTTTTTGGTGTGTATCTCACTCCCTACAGTGAATCATCTGTATTTATCTGAGTATGTCTTCCTTCTGTCATAGCTTCTGGGATCCTGACTCATATCATCTCATTTCTAGAAGCTTCCTTAGACTCACATCTCAAAGGTCTCCAGCAATGTTGAGCGTCAGGTGTATTTCTTTTTTTATAGTTAGTTCTGTAGCTCGGTCCTTTACAGTTAGCCTCTGAGCACTTTTACTGCAGCAGTTGGTAGTTTAGGTAATTGCTCAAAGCATCATTATTGCAAAAAATTATAACAGGATGAATCTTCATTATTTAATGTTACCAATATAAAATATAATTGTCACTAGAAACAGATTTATAAATGCCTCTCAAAAAAACACAACTGTACAAAAATTTATATTGATACAGGGCACATTAACATTCTAGGTAAAACTATAAAGTACTCACAGTTGACTAACAAAAAGCTGTTTTTCTAGTTTTAGTGTTTAGTTGTTTTTCTGCCAACTGTTTCATTTCACTGAATGGAATTCTAAATAAACATCACTTGGGGGATGGTTTAGAAACTGTGCACATTTCACAGAGTTTCTGCCTGTTTAGTAGAAAACATTCATTCCCCTCCCATCCTTTTTTTCTTTTCCAGTTTTACATGCTCTTGAAGTGAGGACACAGACCTCTCTATACCCTAGTATTATATTCAGTATCTCATTACTTTACACACTTTGGCCTCACTGCAAGTCCACAAAAATCTCACATCTTTGCTGTCCAGTGAGAACCCTGCATCTCGGACAGGTAATTTTTAGCTTTTTGGATATACTGCAGGACTAAATTCTCTTTACAAGGTCAGATAATTCTCCTTGTTAAGAGAATACAGTTAAATACTTCCTATATCTGAAGTATTTACCTGTATTTGCAGATAGAAATTTTTAAAAAAAAGAATACGCTTATTTTCCTTATTTTATTGTCAGCTGACATGTTGAAGATACCTGGTTGTCATTGGACATATAACCCACAGTGTACATAAGCAAAAGCATGCATATAGATTTCTGTGAAAACAGATTACCTAAACTACACTGGCTGCATATAGATGATCTATCACTGGTACATCTTTCCAATACAGCAAAGTCATTGCTGTATATTGTGTATGATGTGTGATAAGTCTGATAAATTGAAAAGAGGAAAAACTGCTGAAAACACTTGATGCACTTGACAGATAAAAGAAGAACACAAACCAACTTCCCAAAATAGAGTACAAGAACCTAAATATACGGCAGGCTCCAGTGATAGTGCACACCACACAACTGAAGCAGTGTCTATCTAAAAATGCTTTGGCTAAGACAACCAAACATCAAATATAAACATCATCCCAGATATTTATTTTCCAGCCACATCCATATTTCCAGAGCCTGTGCCTTCCTTCCAGACAGGCTGGTATTTGTTGTGCTGTTGGGGGTGATATATATAGAGGAGACAGACAGAGAGGGATTCCAGTGGGCAGCAATGTGGCTGCATAAGGAGACGGTGAGGAGAGAAGGCCACTGTGTGTCCCTAACACTGACCCACCCTGCTAATGACAGGGTGCTGTCCGGACCCAGCTAACCCCAAATTACTGCCCTCGCCACCAGCTGTGACCACTACACTCTCAAAAGTGAAATGACTTAGAGAAACCTTTAGGAGTTTCTTAGATTTAAACCAAAGTGGATCTGCAAAAGGTTCCTTGAGGGATCCTTTTACTAAGTGTTCATGAACGTATCAATACTTGCACATCTGTATAATATATGTCTTTTTACTGGAAACTGGTATCTGACTAAAATGTCAGTTCTACTTTTATGTGGTGCTCCTTTGGATCCTGGAATAAATACAGTGAATCCCACATCGTTAGAGTGTGCTCTTAGCAGGAGCACCACAGGGGCCACACATCAACACATGAGATATCATGAAAACTAAACATAACAACCAAACAATTCCAAAACTAGAAGTTGTTTTCCACAGTTAAAATACACAGCAGCTTTTTACACTGATATAGAGCACCAGTGCAAAGAAAGTTTTTACCCAGCCATTTTGTGCAAAATAAGAACCACCCATAATTATAAGACATTATTTAAGAAAACAGAAGAAGAAGAAGACACACACCTGTCGGTTCCTCTCATCAACGATACGGGTGATTTGAATCTTCTTCCTCCCCATTGCTAAAGCAACGTCCACCAGCAGCCAAAGAAGAATATCAGTGGGCTCCAAGTAGTTAAAAATTTAAGAAACAATCCTCAACACATAGTCCCCCTGTCAGTTGTTGTTAGTCCAACATCAGCTTGGCATGGCTTGCTGAAAGAGAGCAATAGAGTTAACTTAATCATTAATTGTTTATTTACTGTATGAGCAGTCACACAAACAGTTATATTTAGCAAAAAATCATATAGTGCAAAGGGTCATATATTGTTTGCATTGAAATTGCCAAATGCATGTCATGTAAAAGACAGAAGGATTAGAATGAAGAATGGAATGAAAAACATTACATTTGTCAGGGACTCAACATCCATTTCTATTATTTCTAGTTTTTCTCCTCAGTATGGTATTTTACATTTTTTTGTCACTGCTACTTCCAGTTTTATAGCAAGAATCAGGACGCGAGCTGCCTTTTTTACGGATCATAAAGAGAGTCATCAAGAGGACATTTGGTAGTCCAGCAACACAGATATGATCCCTCACCAGCTTTCCAACTACAAATGCTTGCTGGTACACACAACTGAGCCAAAGACTGAACTGAAAGACTGAGTTTTGTTCACTTTGGAATTGAATCTGTGATTATAAGAGACACATGAGCATAGAGACTAAAACACATAGAGAATAAGAACTATACTGCATGTACCATACTTTAATCACACACCTTGTATAGCTTGCACCAACCTCTTCTTTATCTGCACCAACCAGCCCAGTCGTCTTGAGCGAATTCGCCTCTGCTTTCTGGCTTTCTCCTCCTCAGGAGTGCCCACCTGCCTTGATGCGTCCCTCCTTTTTTCAACCTCAGTGTTTCTGAGCCCTGCCTTCCCCCAGAGCTCCTTAGCTCTTTCCTAATCTCATCTGATCTGGGAGGAGACAGAGAGTGAGACGAAGCCAGGCTTTATCCTAACCCTCCTTGGATTATTGCAGCATGTGGAGCCCGGAGCTGAGCCACCAAAACCCCCACAGCAGACCCAGTTCACAGGGTTGTGAGATGGAACAAATGCATTTGTCCCTCACCAGAGAAAATATATTAGTGACTTTTGTTGATTTAAATGTAGTCTGTATATGTTAAATGGTAATACAGTTGAGTGCCAGTCACTTAAATGCCACAAAAAACAAACAAGTTTAAATAAAAAAACCAATAAAAAAAAAAACAATTTTAATTCCAAATGCATCTTAGTCCCGTTTGTTCTTGTTCCATTTAAATGATTATTTAAAA
>VUQI01004411.1:16165-44309 GCA_015106735.1 Paratilapia polleni | reverse complement strand
CACGTACAAGGTTATCCTGGAAGAAAACTTGCTGCCTTCTGCTCTGACAATGTTCCCCAACTGTTGGGAGTTATGTTGTCAGTAGTTTATAGAATAAAACAAAAATGTTGTATATATAGAACACACACACACACATATATATATATATATATGTATATGTTCTGGGAAGTCTTGAATGATTAGTGAATCATGAGTGACTATTTCAAAATAATAGTCTGGCGGGGAAAGTGTTAATGGACAAAAACTGAATGAGAGTGGAATTAATCTTTTCTTAACTGTCTTCAAGAAATCACAAATTATCCATTTTTCTTTTTATCTGAGTAACAGTAGGTAAATAGATCAGATCGGGCCAGTAGAGGATTGACGTAATGAGCTTACACTGTTGGCTAGTTAAGCTCTTACTGCCTCATGTTATTGTTCATTTAGTGTTTTTGATCATTTGGAACGTCCTTGAATTTAACCTCATAGGATTATACTATAGTGAAGTGTTTACACTCAACATAAACTCTCAGAACCTTGTCAGTCTCAAAGAGATTTCCTTCATCTTTGTGGCAGTGACAGGTGTGGTTGGAGGCATCATGTTTTTAGGTTTTCCATCCAGTCTCTTTTCCATTCTTGCTAACACAATATATCTGAAACATCTCTATGGAAAATTGTTCAGATTTTAAACAATCGCCCACTTGGACTGAAGGATGAACTGGTTAGATTTCAGCTGTCAAAGTTTACTGTGACCTCATATCCTGTCTTCACGTGCACCCTATTCTTGTGAACGTAATATCACAGGAAGGCTTTCAGGGAATCCCTTCAAATTTCGCACAACTGTCCACTTGAACTCAAGGATGAACTGATTTTGGTAATCAAAGGTGACTGTGACTTCACCTCCAGCCCTAACGTCCGTCCCATTTTTGAGAACACAATGTTCCACGAATGCCTTGAGGGATTTTTTTCACATTTGGCACACGTTCACTTGGCACACACCCCTTTGCCCCAGCCGGAAAGCACTTTGGGTCAAGTCTTGGTGTTTTTAAATGCACTATATAAATAAAGGGGAGTTGATTTGACTTGACTTGACCTTTAGAAGCTAAAAGAAGTTCACGCCCTTCCCACCCAATATTTATTTTTAATCAATATCAACATTAAAAACAAATGATACAAGTTGAATTCTTGTGAAATAAAGCTCAGCAAACTCATCATAAATCATATTCATTTGTCTAAGTTTCATTCTCTGTATTTTTTCCACACTTGTCCAGAGCTCACCTGCAGTGCCACACAGTTTGAGAACAGCTGAACTTAAGGAATTAGAATTTTGGTGGTCAAGATCACCATAACCATAATTGCTAATTGTGACAGAATTGGACACAAATGTGTAAAGAGACAAAAAATACTTCTCTATGACATCTCAGTATTTTGCAAAAAACACTTTTCTGGCCATTATACAGCACCATGATGAATTGCTCAAAAGTGATTGGACAGACTTGTTTTTGATTGTTTTTGATACTTGGATGAAAATCCTTTGCAAGGAATTTTCTTAACCAAGGAAAGTATTCTGTCATCATCCACTTCAGTTGCCTTCTGGGGTCTTTTCACGCCTTTTGGTGGTACTGAGCTGGGTAGTGCGTTCATTCTTTTAAAGAATGTACCAGATTGTTGAATGTGCCACTCCTAAAGTTTTTGCTGTCTCTCGGATAAGTTTATTTCGGTTTTTCAGCCTAACGATGGCCTTCTTCACTTGTATTTCTTTGGACCTCATATCGAGAGTTCCAGTGAAAGCTACCAAATACAAGTTCAGCACTTGAAATCAACTTCAGATTTTTATTTGCTTAATTTTTCATGGAATAACGAGGGAACAGGCCCCAAATACTTTTGAGCCTCTGAAAATGGGGGACTAGTTATAAAAATGGCTATAATTCTTAAATTATGAAAATATTTATGAAAATATCAAACAGTTAATGTAATATTTTTGTGAAAACCGTTGAAAGCTGAAAGCCTGGACTTCAGTCACATCTTGACTGTTTGATTTAAAATCAACTGCTGTGGCGTACAGAGGCAAAAAAAAAAAAAAAATGTCTTTGTCCAAATATGGACCTGAGTGTATGAGTCTGAACAGACATGGATGTAGACTGCTTGCTGAAGGCATTCAACCATGAGGCTATAATGAAAAATAACCAGTGGTGTTACAGACAGTCATCTGTTACCAGGTTACCATACTGTGTGTCTGACAGCTGAAGCTGGAGGAACTGTGTTATTCTGGGTTTGTGTAGTTGCTTAGAGACATCAAGTGTTTTGGATAGATTATGAAAAGGTCCAAAGAGTACCAGTCTGCAGCTGTACTTTTTTATTATTTAGATTCACCACATTTTGTCCAATCTGTATTATTCTAAAAATGTTTTCTCTTTTCCATGTTGCTGTCTCACTCTCACAGACACAGTGGCGCAGCTGATTCCTGATGTGGACTCACCTCTCTACGATCGTGTGCAGCAGTACCGTCAGCTACTGGATGGTCTGCCCATGGACGCTTACACACACGGCTGCATCCTCCATCCAGAGCTCACGACTGACTCTATGATCCCAAAGTACGCCACCGCAGAAATACGTAGTAAGTGAAGCCAGCTCACTGTACTGTGGAGGAATGTTCATATTTTTCCATTAGTTACAACAACAAGAGTTCATGTTACATATAGAATATTGTTTTTTGCATATATATGGTAAATTGCTCTTTTAAAGTACTTCAGACAAAGTAAGAAAAAAACATTAAAGGTTTTTATTATGTTTTGAGATGTTTATAAACTTCAAGTCACAATTTTTATTTTCTAGTGATAAACAAATGTATTCAGTGTTCATAAAGTTCCAGTTCCACTAACAGAAGGTGTAAGAAATGAGAAGCTTAGTTTTGTATTTTCTAATAAGTTTTTAATTGTATTTCCTTTTGATTTTTTGTTTTCAGGTCATGCTCAGTTAGTTTTCAGATTGGGTTTGATTGTTTCAGTTAAATTTTTATTGTTTGAAAATGTTTCGTTTTAGTTTAGTTTTTATTAGTTTCAGTGTTATTTTTAGTTTTCTTAATTATTATGATATAGAGGTTATTTGTCAGGGGCATACTTTTCAGAAGTTCAGAATAGGTATTATAACATAAACAGCACTTGTTGAAGGCATTTGTGTCAAAGTCATGTAGACATCCCAAATCTCAGTAAAGAAATGCATCAAAACCTTTTCAGGTAAGTTTACTGACAAATTTGACCGAACTGACAAAGACTAACACTAAAGACATTTCCTGAATGTATTCATTTTATTGTAGTTAGTTTTGTATGTACACAATATTGGTTCAATTAGCTCTGTTTTTTCTAAAGTCTAGTTATTATTTAATTTCAGTTAACTAAAATGTTTTTGACAGCTAGTTTTAGTTTTTAGTTTAGTTTTACTTAATTATAATAACCTTAGTGAGAAGACAAACTCGGATAAATTACAACATGACATTTTTACCCTACGGTTTTTAACTGATTAAACAAATATCTTTAAAAGAGTGTTGATAGGTAGGTCAGCTGTTTTCCCTGTTTGTAGCTCCTATGTTTAGCTAAGCTGACCTTCTGCTACTTCTGTAGCTTCTTATTTAAAGGACACATGAGTATGATACAGCACACATCACAAAGACTGAACTGTGTTTAAGCCAGGACTGTGGAAGAGGTAAATCTCAAATTACATGCTCCAAGTTCACAAAGAGCTTTAAAATAAAGCTCTAAAAATTCATTCTAAAGCATGTAAGGTAGCATGTAAGTTTATGGCTTTTGGTTCTGGTTAAAAGTCTGGCACCTGAGTTTTATACAGGTAATTGAGGCTGCTATAATAGGGGCTGCTGTAATAATCGAGACATAAGGAGATAAAAGCATGCAAAACAGTCTCTGTCTGCAAGTTTCATAGATTGTATTATGAAAATATTGTTAATTATGTTAAAAAATGATTGACTAAACTTGAAGGTTTGCTGCTTAACAATAATTATTCAAATGAAAACTAAAGATTTGTCAGATTTGATCTGTTCAAACCAGCGGATAGTTATACTTATTTTTTGATCCCAATAACAATGACTTATGTTTTGCTGAAGATAAGTTGAAGGGAAGTTTTAAACACCTACATCAGGTTAACAGGCAGGTAGAAAGGAGCATCATCAGCATAACATAAAATATCAGGTTTATGGAAACAAGAAAAACAACATCTCAGTAACACTTAATCTTCTATTTAGCATTTATAGGCAGCTTAGAAACATGTCTTTACAATATATGGTTTAAACACTGTAATCTAGCTGTGAGCAGAGTGTTTATTAGTATTTATTGGAAGTGTTTTTTAATGCATTTGTTCAAGATTCTTTAGCATCTACAGTAATTGGACGCTGGAATGAATTACAGTAAAGTAAAACATGGGTATAACATTATAAAGTACAGAAAACAAGTCTTCATATGATAGGTTATAATTGTTGGTAAATATTGTATATTAATAAACAGTTGAAATTTAATTTCAGATGTGCACAACTACACAAAAGGCTGTTAGAAAATAAATTATTAAATGTTTATGTAATCCTTATAAATGCTTAGTTATAATAAAGTATTGCCAGTATTTCACTGTCACAAATCTGGAATGAAAACTTTATCAAATTTGACTGAAGGACTGACACTGCTTTCTTCACATTCAGTTCAATGATGTCAAATAAAAAAAAGGCAGTTAAAAAAAAAAGAAATTAGTTTTAACTGACCAAACCCTTGTTCCCCAAAAAAGGTACAATATAAAAACCAAGTACTATCTGACTTCTTGGTAGAAAACAAAGCAAGACCTGAGGGTCAGTTTAGCCTGTTTCTGTTAAGACTGAAATTCTAGCAACTGAATCCACTCAAGTGTGTGTAACACAAAGGCACACAGTGTCCATAGAATCACAGTGTTCATTGATGCAGTTTAATTACATGTGACAGAGGGTTCTGCTGCATTTCACAATGCATGTTCACAGACGTTTAATATATGAATAGATGCATGTGGGTCTGCAGGTGTGTGTGTGTGTCTGTCTGTGGTGTGTTAATAATAATATATTTTGTGCCTTTTGTTATTTTTAAGATATTGTTTTTATGAATTAATGCAGAGGTAGGAAAACAAAGGCCAAATGAAAAATAGCAGGCCCCGATAAGGTTTGCCTCTACAGTTTGCATAATCCCTTATAAATTCTGGTTTGGATAAGTAAATATAACATCTAATCCATATAATGATTACCAATAATTTATATTGAACAGAAAATACTGTAGTATTCTTTTAACTCTATTGGAAAAATAGCATCTGCATTCAAATAGTATCCTAAAACAAACTTAAAATGAAGTAAAGAAATACAGTAAAATGTCTACATCATAGTGTCAGTGCCATCTGCAGCTACAACTGTAAATTTATACACTGGCCACTTTGTCAGGTACACCTTGTTAGTACTGGGTTGGACCCCCTTTTGCCTTCAGAACTGCTTTAATTTTTCATGGCATAGATTCAACAAAGTGCTGGAAACATTCCTCAGAGACTTTGGTCCATATTGACATGATACCATCACACAGTTGCTGCAGATTTATTGGCTGCACATCCAAAATGGAAATCTCTTGTTACACCACACACCACATCCCAAAGGTGCTCTATTTGATTGAGATCAGGTGACTGTGGAGGCCATTTCAGTACAGTGAAATCACTGTCATCTTCAAGAAACCAGTTTAAAATGATTTGAGCTTTGTAACATGGTGTGTTATCCTGCTGGAAGCAGCCATCAGAAGATGGGTACACTGTGGTCATAAAGAGATGGACATGGTCAGTAACAATACTCAGGTAGGCTGTGGCGCTTAAACAATGGTCAGCTGGTACTAAGAGGTCCAAAGTATGCCAAGAAAATATTCCTCACACCATTACATGACCACCACTAGCATGAACCGTTGATACAAGGAAGGATGGATCCATGCTTTTATGTTGTTTACACCAAATTCTGACCCTACCATCCGAATGTCGCAGCAGAAATCGAGACTCATCAGAGCAGACAACATTTTTCCAATCTTCCATTGTCCAATTTTGGTGAGCCCATGCAAATTGTAACCTCAGTTTCCTGTTCTTAGCTGACAGGAGTGGCACCCAGTGTGGTCTTCTGCTGCTGTAGCCCATCTGCTTCAAGGTTCAACATGCTGTGCATTCAGAGATGCTCTTCTGCATACATTGGTTGTAACGAGTGGTTATTTGAGTTACTGTTGCCTTTCTAATGGCTTGAAGCAGTCCGGCCATTCTTCTCTGACCTCTGGCATCAACGAGACATTTTCACCCAGAGAACTGCCTCTCACTGGATATTTTCTCTTTTTTGGACCATTCTCTGTAAACCCTAGAGATGGTAAAATCCCAGTAGGTCAGGAGTTTCTGAAATACTCAGACCAGCCTGCCTGGCACCGACAACCATGCCACGTTCAAAGCCACTTAAATCGCCTTTCTTCCCCATTCTGATGCTCTGTTTGAACATCAGCAGATCCTTTTGACTGTGTCTACATGCCTGAATGGATTGAGTTGCATTCAAGCACGTGATTGGCTGATTAGATATTTGTGTTAACAAATAGGTATACCTAATGAGGTGGCCTCTGAGTGTATGTTGGGCCCTCATTCTCAGTGCCGAAAAACTGGCCCATGTTTGAACCTAACTGCTGACCACTGACTTGAAGAAAGTTTTCTTGTAGATTGACAGGATGAAAAGTAGATGCTATTTTTGTTTTGTCCTCTTTTCTTGAGTACTTCTTTTAAAGATGATATAAATAATTTTCAGTGCTGTGAACTCATTATTCTGAACATTAGCGCACACTCGGGGTGACTCAGCTTCAACTTTGGGACCAAAGAGTCTCAGAACACAAACAGCTTACATTTTGAATGCAAAGCTGTTCATCTTCCTTATAGCATTTTCCACATCATTGGTAAAACAAATCCCGGGTTTTTATGTGCACTATGTGATTAGCATACTGTGTAATTTGACGCTACTCAATACCAAAACCCCTGAACGCAGCACTTTGTATTGATGCCAGGTTTTTAACGGTAGATATCAGGTCTCCCAGGCTAAACTGTGGTGCTCTTCACATCAGGTAATGGCCTTGTCATGTAAATCAGAGCAATAGGCTGGATGAGATAAAAAGTCTGCAGGAGAGTTAATTATCCACTGAAACCCTGGTCAGTGTGTTGTACCTGTAAAATAAACTTTATGGAGTATTTAATGGAAAGCGTCAGCGTTAAATTTGTGGTTTGGATGATTATGCTGCAGACTGAAGGGGCAATTCAGGTGAAAATATTTCAGTGTTTCTGGGTTCATCTCCAGGAGACTAATGGAAAATATGTAGAAAAAGACTGTGTCATACATTTGTAATGTGGCTAAAGTAAAGGCTGACAAAATGTCAGAAAAGTGTAAAAAATGCTGCTTCCTGGTCAAGTTCTTTATCTTCATTATCATCAACAAATCCCCTGAAAACACCTAAATCAGTAATGGGTCAGTCTGTCTTTTAAAATTTTTCCAGCTTCCCTGCCCCGTTTGTGGTTCTCAGCCCCAAACTAATTGCTTCCTTCTGAAGATGTAAAACTTTAAAGGTTTCAAATGGACGCTTTCATTTTACAAAAACTAAATCTCAGAAAACAGTTGGGCACCATTTTTAGCAGATGTTACTCAGACGCTACAGTTATTAGTGAGTTTTGCATTGGTAGGAGTGTGTATGCGAATTTGACTAAAAATATAAACTTCAGCATGGGTTTTCATTGTAATCAGACTGTATATAAAAGATGGATGTAACCTGAATAAGAAACTGAGGACACTGCACTTTCTCATCTATTTTATTCTACATAGGACAATAATGAATATCATGTTGTTTTAAATAAGATGAGAAACTAGTGACTGAGACCATAAACCCATTAAGAAAGTGTTTATTGAGGTCATACACAAAGGGTGTACACACACTAGGTGCCCAGGCTCAACTCCAGCTGCCTCTGTGGAAGTTGTTCTGTTAATTTACAATTTAATCTATAAGCCATGTGAGAGAACAGTGTGCCGCCACTTCCAAAAATTGCCTCAGTTAAATGCATAAAATTACAAACCTCACTGTGCTCTGCAAGAGTGCTTCTCAGAAGTTTGTGTGCGTGAAAGAGAGAGCAAGCTCAAGAGAAAGGAGTTGAGAAGCTGAGACCAACTGATGCATACATGGGCCTGGCAGCAAGTGTAAGTTAGCAGGGGAACAATCTCGCATGTGCACGGTACAGGACATCCCTGCCTAGTTTGAGCCCACCCCAAGTGAGCAGCAGGGTATAGACTCGTCTGTCATTATAGTAAAGGACTGGATCATCACATAATGGAGTTCTGTGCAACAGAGGAAGAGGCTGTTTGTATCTTTGAATACACACATTTAAAGAAAAAAGTTTTTGCTTTAACTTAAAGTCTGTGTCTGTGTCTGGGCTGCCTTAAAAATGCGGGTTAGCTGCACTTTCTTGGTTCAAAGTCATCTTTGAGTTGGGAAATCATAAAACTAGATGAGTCAAGTGAATCAAATGAACCTGATAAAACACTAAGATAAAACATAAAATATTATGTCAAATCAACTGTTAGCCATCATTGTTACAAACTGTTCTGACCCAGCTTACTAGGGGAAAGGGGGCAATATTAAATTACCCAGATGGCAAAAGGTTAAGTACAACTCCTAACAGAAGTGCGCAGTAAAAGCCAAACCTGACTGTACTAGATAACAACCAAAAACAAATTAAATCCTAGGCTCGCCGGCCTGCCTGTCCACAGCAAAAGTTACAGAGGAGAGTAGCACCTCTAAAACTGATGTCTCTAACAAAAGAAATCTAACATTGTGGTCAGTGTGAATATGAGCATCTATTATTATCTGGCCCAGCCACCTGGTGTTTCATGAACGCCTCAAACAGAATATAATAAAATGAGCAGGTCACAGAACGAAACCTTACAGACAAGAAGACAAATGTCCTGCAGCACACAAAGCCTTCCTAGGTACTACTGATTCTTTTGCAGACGTACCATGCGTCAAGTAACCTTAATCAAATAAGAATGACGCATGAAGACAATACTTGTTTGAAGGATCCATTCATTGTTGTTTTTAGTATTTTTATACGTATATTGACAATGTAAAAAAATTACAGACCACCACAGACATATTCAATGTCCTTGATGACATAAATTAAACAATATGTGCCACAGCTGATGACACGAGCTTCTTCCTCTGCCCTCAAGAGGCTATGAATAGAGCTCAGATGGGAATAAGCTTGGTACTGTCAGACATGTCCTTGGAGGATTAAACACATTGTTCTCGAGTGTCTGCTTTTTGTAAAATACGCCGGGCACACAGTGTTCAGGCAGCACAGAGTCTGAAATATTATTGAAAGTTTTTTTTCCCTTCCCTGAACAACAGCCGACACCATTTATGTAAATGTATGCACTGTGTGTGTTTGTGTGTAACTTTAGGACATTTGGCCAATGCTGCGACAGAGCTGATGAAGTTGGATCATGAGGAGCCTCAGCTGACAGAACCGTACCTGTCCAAGCAGAAGAAGCTAATGGTGAGCTCTTGTTTGCATTAATGTTAATATTTAACTTTTAATTGTCCTCTATCACTATGAATTTCTTAAAATTCACTTCAAAAATTAAGAATTTATGTGACTTTCAGGGTGTGATTAATATATTTTAATTTATAGAGGGAATAATGGCTCATTTGCATGAGTTTAAGGGCCTTTAATCCCTTAATGGATACATTAAAATTGCATTAATTTTTCAGTTAGCGTGAAAGTTAATAGCTTACTGCTTTGTACATTTTTAAAGTGTTCTTACCACTTTGAAACCTCAAAATGTATACAGAAAAGTCCAAAAACCTCTAAATATGTTACAGCCCATAAATGTATACATTAGCTTTAGCCAAAATTTGGGGTGAACACCTGAATTAGCATTTTAATTGTATTAACATCTTTTAAAGGTACAAAGTAAAGGGTATCATACAGAAAACCCTATAAATCTTGTTGTGAGATTAGCTCAAATTTGGTGTAAAGCCCTTAAAAATCTATATCCTGAATAAAAATATTGTTTATTAAAATGTCATTATTTTGAGCTAAAGATATTTCGGACCACTGCACGGGAGTGTAAAGAATACGATTGTTTATTTTTTTTATCTCTTTAATTCTTGACACACATTTTAAGGCAGATTTGTGTCTATTAGGTTGTAACACTGACTGGTACTGTTTTACCTTCGAAAACATCTTACCTGGTGGTTGTATTTCTGGGTCTGTAGCTAAGCTACAGAGGAAGCTTTTACAGTTTCCTCTCATTACATTGCTAAAGAGCTGAAAACGTAAATAAATGTTCTGCAGAATGAAAACTATACACTATACCTTTGTGCTAAATACTAGCTATCTAGGTGCACTTGCAGTGTTTCCATGTACATTATGTTACCAGAAAATGACAAACAATGTTGATCACTACAGTAGGCCTTCAATTAGAGAATAAATGGAGGTATGCCAGCTAATACTGGATGGATTACTGTAAAGTTACTGTAAAGTGATGACATTCACGATCACCAGGGGATAAATCCTGCTGACTTTGGTGATTCCCTGACTTTTCCTTCAGTGCCATCACAACGTTCCTATTTGTGGCTTTAAGTGAAATATCTTTAGAGCTATTGTAATGGATATGAATTATAATAAGGCTGGTGATTCTCTGTGAATCTGGTGCTACCGTCAGCTTTAAGATATTTTTATTATTATTATTATTATCATTATTATTATTATCATCATTATTAAATTTTTCCAATGGTGAAAATGATAAGTAGCAAGTTAGCAATTTGACATTAGCATTTAAATGCAGGCCTTGTTCCCAGCTAGAAAATTATTGTTCTAACAGAAGTTTTTATTTTGTTCGAAATTGTGTTTTTAAAGGTAGGATTATGTTCTCTTGAAAGATTCTAAAAATGTTTGATGATAACCTTTTTAAAATTTTTAGCAATAACATACTTAAAACAATCCAGTCACAGGGCTAACAGAGAGAGTTAGACAAGCACACTCTCACATCCACACCTATGGCCAGTTTAAAGTCACCAATTAGCCTGATTTGCATTGGACTGTGGGAGGAAGCCGAAGAACTCGAGTAGAACCCATGCAGGTACACGGAGAACATGCAAACTCCACACAGAAAGGCCCCAGCTGGTCAGCATATTCAAACCAGGAACCTTCTTGCTTTGCTGTGACAGTGCTAGTTTTAGGAAGATTTTACCCAACAACACCCCAAAAATATCCTCATAATGTTGCAGGCAAAATACCTACCTTTGTTAATAAATCACATTAGAGGAACATTTTACAAAAAAGCATTTTGTCATCTCAGCCCTCAATAGGATCCTGAAATCAGAATGCTGCATTGAGAAGGATTTTTTTTTTTCATTGTCATCATGTAACATTGTGGGAATATTTTATAAAAAAAAACAAAAAAAACATTTACAACCTGCACCTTAACAACATTCTAAAAAAGTTATGTTAGGTAAACATTTAACTTTACAGAAACGTGATTTGAAATAATCTTTCAAAACATCATTACAATTGTAGGTAATGTTTGCTATTTTGTTTGAATTTTCCCAGCTAAGATTTTAATATTGCCAAAAATTGAGAAAAAATTACACCATCTGCAGTTAAAAAGGTTCATGTTAAACAGGAAGCTGCACTTGTCCAAAGTGAACTGGGAAAAGGCTCTGTTTTAAACCTTGTGGATTATATTAACTTCTAAGAATACAGCACTTGAATTTAACACTAAAACATCAACTTTATGCATGCTATTTATTTTTTTTGTTTGTTTAATTGGCAGGCAAAAATCTTGGACCACGATAATGTGAACTACCTGAAGAAAATTTTGGGGGAGTTAGCCATGGTTTTAGATCAAGTGGAAGCTGAACTGGAGAAAAGGAAACTAGAGTATCAAGGTATGTCCAAATGATGACTATCAAAGCATATTCCAAACATTTTCTATAGTGTTGTTATTGCATTATTCTTTGCTTCACAGGTCAAAAGTGTGAGTTGTGGCTTTGTGGACCTGAATTTACACTAGCTGACATCTGCCTCGGAGCCTTGTTGCACAGGCTCAAGTTCTTGGGACTTTCTAAGAAATACTGGGAGGACGGCAGCCGACCCAACCTGCAGTCCTTTTTTGTGCGTGTGCAAAAACGCTACGCTTTTCGCAAGGTCTTGGGTGACATCCACACGACCCTCCTGTCGGCGGTCCTACCCAACGCCTTCCGGATGGTAAAAAAGAAGCCTCCGTCCTTCTTCGGGGCCTCTTTTCTCATGGGCTCGCTGGGCGGAATGGGCTACTTTGCCTACTGGTATTTAAAAAAGAAATACATGTAGTGAATGCCCTGTTGTTGTGTTAAATGTCTGTGTATTTGTGTGATGTTTCAACTTTTCTGTAATGTTTTATGACTGCAGGAAAATATAATGAATCTATATAGAGAACACTATTACTTACCTGGGTGAACAAAGAAATATTAAAACATTCCATAATAAGAAATTCTTGACAGCACATTTTCTGGTAATCAAGGCCTTCATAAAGTTTAATTTCTGGAAACTTGCAGCACTTACGCATGCAAGTCCTTATTTAACTTTTGTTGAAGGCATGCATCAGGTCCACCTACACTGAAATCTTAAAGTAAAAAGCCCAGATAAAACTTTAAACACAATAACAACAGGGGTTAACTGACCTTCGCATGCCACTATTATAGTCATTATTCATACCTGCTCTTCACTCCTCCATCTACCTGAGGTTTAACCGGTAAAACCACAGGGACGTGTACATGACAAATACTTTCTGAAAAGTGCTGTGCTGCCAGAAACTGCCACATGAAATGATGAAAGGATGGAGGCGAACTTTAAAGGAATGCTTTGACATTTAGGGAAATGTGCTTATTGGCTTTCTTGCAGTGGTGTGTATGAGAAGATCAATACTACTCTTGTGTGTGGATGTTAAATATGAAGCTACAGGCCAGAAGATGATTAGCTTAGAAACAAGGGAAACAGCCACCCCTGCTTTGTCCCAAGAATGTGAATACCAGCACTTCTGAAGCTCACGATAATTAACACAGTTAATTTATATTTGTATTATACTATAACCAAAGTAAGCTTCTGAGGTGCAGGTATTCAGATTTTTTTTATTTTATTTTTTTATCCTGGCTAGCCAGTTTATGTTTCTTCTAGCCCCAAACTGTGCAACTTGTGACAGATTCTTAAAATAAAACCCAGAGGTTTCATTTAGTAACACTTGATGTTGTTGTGAAGGTGTTACTTCTGTGTGCTAAAGATGACACTAGAGCTAGCAGCTAGTTAGCTTAGCTTTACCATTAAGACTGGAAACAAGCACCTCTGATGCTCGCTAAATTAACTTTTTTATATATAGCTTATAATTATTTTTAATCGCTACAAAAAACAAAGCAAACTGTGAAACTGTTGGATTGCTAAGTATCTGTTTTTCTGAAAAGTGGTGGCCTTTCAAAGTTTCGAAGTTTCATTTAGCAACATTTCAGGTTTTTGTGACCATCTAATGTTACTAAAGAGCTAAGAGAAAGTTAGCGGTAGCAGCTAGTTAGCTTAGCTTTAGCATTAAGATAAGAAATAAGGGAAGATAACTAACCTGCTTAGTTAACAAAATCTGCCTATCAGCATCTCTGAAGGTCACTAAATTAGCACAGTTAAAGAACAGAATTGTTTAATCATTACAAAAAGCAAAGTGACCTCTGGAGGTGTTGGTTATCGTTACCATTGGACAGAGTAATGCTAAATGTTTGCTAGTCATAGACTTTGCCTTTTATTTCGCCATTACTACGCATCTGGTTTTCCTAAATAAATAAATACATTGGTCTTTGAAAAACCAAGGAGTTTCATTTAAAAAAACTTCACACAATTGTGAAAGTATCTATATGCTGAAGAGGAAGCTAGAGCTAGTGGCCAATTCGCTTGGCTTCAGGAATAAGTAGAAAACAAGTGGAAACAGCTAACATGGCTCTGCTCAAAATTAACAAAATTTCACTGACACAAATACATACAGTATACAAATATTGTTCAAAATAGGAAGCTAGAGCTAGCAGGCACTTAGCCACACTTTCCTCAAAACTCCTTTACAACCTCAATAAATAAATATTACATCAGTATAAAGTATATACATATACTTTTAATCAATGAGACTGTATAGCAAGAAACAACATTTTTATTAAAATTATTTAAAAAAGATGCAAATTGTACAACGGCTAAGTATTATCATAATCAAACACTAGGTACAAAAAATAAAATAAATTATTCAAGTTGGTTTTCCCATTTCAGAAATCAAAAGTGTTTACAGCTGTTGTGAATGTCACTCCATAGGGAAATGTCAGCTGTCATACAGAGTGTGCAGGCATGATATTGTTTAAATATTAATAGCACAGGCTCTCCTTGAAGACAGTTATAGCTTTGCATTCAGTTATACAATTGAAAAAAATTCAGACCATCTTTTCTCCCCTCCACAGAGTGGTATCACTGTCACTGTGTGAAATGGGTGTTAATGTTGGAGTGTCTCTTGTAAACTTACAGAAAAGATTGGGCTCAGCATCTTCTAATCTAACAGAGAAGGGTGTTTGTGTGTTTGTGTGGGAAGACACTTTCCGAAGCTCTTCAGTCGTCTGACAAACAGTTCTGATGGAGTGTTTTTAAAAGACCCCCTGGGGTTTTCTGAGATGTCTAGGTATATATATTTAGACAAAAGGCTGTGTAGCACTGTGTCTTGAGTGCAATAGAAATATATTGAGTGTGATGAGCAGGATTAACCTGTTCAGTGAAGTCACACGTGCATAAATATGAACCATGTCACCACCAAGCTCCAATCAAGTTCTGTATCAAGACTCCCTGAGCAAAAACAGCATTTTATACATTCCCTTGCCAAAAGTAGATTACCAGTAGAGTGAAATTTTACTTCACTTTTAGCATACTTTTGGATAAAAACAAAACTTTTAGATATAAAATGTGATTTTCATTTAAGTTGCGTGAAACAGATGCCAAAGCCAGTCAATACCTTTGTCTTATTTCCATTTAAATGCCCAGAATATCAAAAACACAATTATACTTTACTGCTAACATACTTTTGGATGGGTCTAATCAAATTACCACACTCCGCTTATGATAATTGAATCAAATTATCACACTCCACATGTAATTTGATTAAACACAAACACATTAGCTATATTTTACGATACGCACCACATGAGGACAGTAGAATCTAATATATTAAAACCGAGACAGATAATTGAATAATAATGCAGTCAGTTGATATTTAAGTGGTGGAAATTACTTAACGCATTTGTAATGTATTAAACTGTCACTCCACTTTGGGTGGCATGGCATTGTGCTGCAGTGGTTTGTTGTCTCACAGCAAGAAGGTTTTGTGTTTGAACCTTCCTGGAAGCTTTCCGTGTTAAGGTAATTAGTTATTCTAAATTGGCCATGAGGTAGATAAATTACTATATGAAAAGGTGAATTTTTGGCTTTAGTGTAAACGCTTTGAGCGGTCCAGTTAGACTAGAAAAAGCTCTATATGAATGCCAGTCAGTTCCACTTTACTCGGTTGGTGATCCTCTTTTCAGTCTACAGTAAAGTAGAGTAAAACCTGAATGTCCCTGTGGGGCAGTTTGCTTTACAGACAGTAGTCCAACACAAAATGTACATAAGTGTGTCATACAGAACACAGTACAAGGCCTAAATATCCCCCACTGTCACCATGGAGGGGAAAGGTTCAAAATTAGTTTAAAAAACAAGAGCAGGTGGAAGAAATGCCAGTCTACTCGTTTCTATTTTTGTTACCTTTTGAGAGACTAAACCTTTCTCGTGACTGAAGCATCAGGATGTCAACATGTTGGGGGTCCAAAACTATGGTCTCTGCCTTTGAGAAGGACCCTCATTTCATACAGATGTTTCTAGTCTTTATGCTAAGCTAAGCGCCTGTAGCTTCACGATTGTACACACAATGAAAGCAGTGACCATCTTCTCATCTAACTCTCAGACTTAAAGTGAATACATATATTTCCCAAAATATAAAATTACTCTTTGAACTAATTGTACACCCAAAACATAACACACAGAGACACGCACACGTGTGTCCAGAGATGATTTATTTAGAGCACCACAGATCACACAGCACACAGTGGTCTACTGTCACTATCTTTGTCGCTGAGCAGAGAAAAATTTGGGTGTTTGAAAAGTTACACTTGGCTGTACTGATAGTAAAATGATAAATTCTGCATCTATGGCACAATAGTGTTGACTTAGGTTTAGGATGTATATTTCATTGCATGGGTACTTTCTTATTGTGTACACTGAGGGTTTTTTTGTTGCCCAGAGGCAGAATTTATGATTGAATTAAACCACAGATTTCTAAACATTATGTTGCTAACTGTAACCTTTGAAGCACCTGCACTGTACCGCGTGTCGGAGACGGTCCCTCAGCAATACTGAGCAGAAAAATCACTGCGATTCACTGCTGTTTGTTTGTCTCTGCTGACTTCCTCCTGACAGATGCAAGATTGTTTTTAACAGATAGATATTTTTAATTACACATCGTCACATTTATTTTACCATGCTGAATTTTTAATGAGCTTAAAGGTTAAACAAGGGGAACGAGGGAGGGAGAAAAAGCTGACTCATCTGAAGGCTTAAGGAGTATGATGTTGAGAAAGAAAGAGCCTTTCTCCTCTCAGCTAGCCTTCCCAGCTGTCTCGTTGTCAATGCAGTTCATGATTCTTGCTCCACATTCTGTTAACCCTTAATGGGAGCCATTTTGCGTTTCTTTGCCAGATCTCCAGGCTTTTTAACATGTTATTATGTGCGCTCTTTGGGTTTAAGTCATTATCGTGAGGCGCCGGCTGGAGTTGTAAGCTGCTTTTGCTTTTTCTTGGCTGGTTATACCGACATTCTTGCAGTAAGAACTCACAGTGCAGAGTCTCTTTGTGTCATTATAACTGCAGCTCAAGACATGAATAAATAACTGAGGTCACAGAGTTTTTCAGGATGCTCCCTGTTTTCCACTGCCACAGAAACTCGTCTCTGCAGGTGGTGATTAGCAGCAGACTGCAGCAGAAAGGGCTGAACCAAAGACGATGATCAATACTCCTTTAGTAGAAGCTCCTTGCTGTTTCATATCTGGTAGCTGAATATGATTTTCATTAAGAAAAGAGAAGTGTGCCCAGTTTAATTTTTGATATGGAGAGTGCAGGGCAGCCAGTCAGATCAATCAATCATCTTCTTGCCTGGAAAGAAGACATTTGAGATATACATTAAAGCAAACAGGGAGGTTATTTGGTTTCAGGATGTTCTTGCTTGAGCAGAAGTGATGTATATGAGATCCAAGTTTGAAAGTAAGCAAGAAGGCACATGCGTGTCCAGTTACAAAATAAATCAAATAATTAACTTAACTGTGTGGCAAAATTTCTTATTTGAGTTTTTGATGCTCATTAACTGACACTGTGGGGTCAAACACCAAGAAACGTCATAACCAGCCAGTCACTGTAAGCGCTTGGTACATTTTGATTATTGCAAGCACAGCCGCTACGACTCCACTGCTTCCTCTGACTGAAATCACACTACCTGAGGGGTCGGATCTGAACTTCTCGGATCCCACGCAGAGTTCAAGTTGAAAACATCCTAGTTGTGATTTGTGGCCATTATATTTCACTATAGTATTTTTTATTGTTTACTTTTTATTTTTTATATTTCTATATATATATATATATATATGCATTTATTTATGGTGCTTTTTATGATGTTTGTTCATAAGCCTTAATTTATTCAGTTGCCATCAATGACCAATAAATAATGAAAATGAATAATGGAACTGGTTTTTATTTTTTGACAAAAACCCACAGAGCTTCCTGCATGAAAGACCTGGTAGGTTTTATATTTGATGCATTATGAAAATGCACATACCAACACCACAAAACTGAAAAAACCTGTTGATTTACACATATCCAAGTTTAACAAAAATCCCCTTTACAGAATAAGGCAGGTGTTATTCTATATTTTTCTTATAGTCAAAGAAGCTGAAAATAATCCATGTTTTACAGTTATGGGCAAATGTTTTGGCAGTGGCACAAATTATGTGTTTCATACACTTGAACTGCTGCTTCAGTTTTTATTCAGATTATTTTTCTTACATGTTTCTATCATATGGTGATGAACAATCATAAGTTTTTCATAAGTTTCACAGACTTTTACTGGCAAATAAATCAAATTTATGCAGAGGTGCAAATCCTTAAAAAGCAGGTGGACAAACAGAAGCCCACAAACTGAGAAGGCAGGAATGGATCGCCATTAATCAGGATTTAGCCCAAAGTCGATATCTAGCATGCCACAGAGAATTGCAGAAGTTATAAAGAAGAAGGGTCAACATTGTAAATACTGACTTTTTGCATACATTTGATTTATTTGCCAATAAAAGTCTTTGAAACTTTCATTATATTGTAGAAACATGTAAAAATAAATAAAAACTGAAGTGTTAAAGTGTATGAAACACAAAATTTGTGGCACTGCCAAAACTTCTGGCCATGACTGTAGTTCATTTTTCAACACTACTTTTTGTGGTTTCAGGTTCCTGCTGAAAATGTAAATCTTTAGGTCACAAATTTAAACTTTCAGATTTCAAAATTGAAATTACACTCTGTTTTTACCAGAGATGTACTGGTGAGTAAAGCAGCAGGATTGTGTAAGTAAATCCAACTTTATTTTTATAGCGTCATTCACACAGAGCATGGCGACAGTGGGGGAAAAAGAACTCCCTTTTAAACAGGAGGAACCAGATTCAGGGAGAGGCAGCCATCTACTCAAACCCGTTGGGGTTTCAGGGGAAAGAGAAGACAGAAAAAGAGAGCATAGAGAGACTAGGAACAATGTACAGGAAAAAATACAAGCTACAGAAGAAAGCAGACAAAAGTTAATGACATGTAGTAATGTTGTATAAACACATGGGGAGTCGAGAAGAAATACTCCGTACATCATGGGAAGTCCCCCAGGAGCATAACTAAGGGATGATTCAGGGTCGCCTGATCCAGCCTCAATTATAAACTTTATCAAAAAGGAAAATTTGAAGCCTAAAGTAGAGGAACTCTCAATAAACTACACTGTTCAGCATTTGTGCGTTTTTAATAGCTTTTGGACAAAAAAAACTGAAAATTATCACATAGGGGAACTAGTCTTGGTCTAACTAGCCTTCTTATTAAGTTGTTGAAAATAAAAACTGAAAATTAAACAATCAGATGATGAACATGAAAAACTAAACTATCAAAGTATTTAGAGAGCTGATACAAACTCAAGTACAAAAGCTGTTTTCAGCTTTTCAAAATCTGATGATTTTCTGAGTGCTTTAACCTGCATCCTCTTTGGGATAGTTGCAGGAACTAAATATTTTTGAAAACATCACCTTGGGTTTTCTTTAAACAGTTTTGGCATTTCTCACACAGTTAAAGAAAAGATAATTTGCATATTAATTAATGATGAAAATAAATGTTAAGTAAGGCTCTAAGAAAAATATTGAATATTTCCAACCTTATTGTTGGCCTAAAATTTAGTAAATATATTAAAATTCTCTTCCCATTTCCTGTTCTCAACCAGGTTTTACATCCCCTGAGCAAACTTTACACGTAATGTTGACATACACTTGCACAGACCCCGAATCATGTGTGATAAAAAGAAATAACTTATTTAAAATCTTACATGTAGGCTGAAATGCAGCTTCACTGAGTTACAGTGACTTTGTTCTAAAGGTAGTTTTCTAAATAAATAACAATGAACATTTACTGTACATTGGTCTGAAAAAACACATCATCAGTGCTATACATCTGGAGCTGTAAACATTCTCAAGTGTTCCCACTCATATCTTAAAACTGCAAATACTCAGTCATGAATAAAGCATTATAAGGCAAATGAACAATAGTGAACTATGAGGCTGAAGGTAAGAGGATGAAACTGGGCAATAGAGCAGCTTCATGCTTTTATCTCAGATTACCACAAGTCATTTTGGGATCAGCAGCTGCCAAACACAGAACTGCAAGTAAGTCATCTCGTACAAGGTGACCTGCTTGTGAGGAAGGGAGTTACTTAAAATAGCTTCAAGTAACCTGGCTGGTTTGGACCTGTAGTGTGTTGTTTTGAGGATGGTTTTACTTGTGTGTTCATCTTAGGCATGTTGTTTCTGTTCTTTTGGGTGGCGCTGAGGGGGGAGTCCTGGTGACATAGGCTTTAAATACCAAACCCCATACGTCAAATACCACCCCAACAGGGCGCATATGGTCCCTAGCAACTTGTGAGACAGGTCATGGAAATAAACAGAGGTGCAGGTGAACATCCACACCCAAATGATCATGATCAGATTCAAGGCCACATACAGCAGGTTTAGGACCATCCTGGGGAGTCCAGACAGACTGGTGGTACTCAGGGAGGCCATCGGGGCCGTTTCCTCCATGATGAAGAGAGCAGAGAAGGCCAGGATGAAGGAGTGTCCCGAGATGTCGTAGCCGTCCCAGTGGAAGCCGGCCCGCCTGCAGGTGGCTTTTGATGTGAACTCCCTGTTGACGACTTTCAAGGCGCTGCTTTCATAACATGAACCGGTCACATCCTCGATGTAGAAAAAGGTCTCTGTGCAGATGTACCAGACAGCTGTTGCCACCACCAGAGACAGCAGCCGCCGGCCGAGGAAAGAGGGACTCCGGCTGAAGGAGGAGTTGGAGAGGAGGAGGAAGGGGGTCAGAAGCAGCAGCGTCCAGCCCCAGGACACTTTAACAAAATACCTGCAAGAGGAACAGGGCAGTCACATCACAAGTCCCATAATTTACCACTTTAAGAAAATGCAATGTCCCCAGAACGTATATTTCAAGTTTCAGGACAAAATACTACACAAATTTTTTTTATGAACCATGACTGCATACCCCTGGCTTTAACCTCTGTTTCTAACCACCTATAAAACCAGAACTTACATTGGCACATACCTACAGTTTTCTTTTTTACATTAACAATCACCAGTTTCTGGTCCTACAAAACCCAGGTAAGCTAAACAAAAATCCTCAGTGTACAAATTATCAGCTTTTTATTACTTGTATTTCTTCTGTGAAAGTCTCACATTTAGTTTAAAATAATAAAGAAATAAACTCTTATAAAAGACCAAAAACCTAATGCTAACCTAACACTGGTTTTTATTAGTTTTGTTGACTTTTCTGTTTGTTTTAAACTGCGCTCAACAAAATAGGACTCAATTAGCACTGCATTGACACGGGTCACCTTTGACCTAAATCTCTCCAGCGTTGCCAAATTAATTAAAAACACATTTAAGAATTGTTTTTAACACTTTCTACAGGTACTTTCAGGTCACCTTAAACGAGCTTGAATGAATCGGTTGTGTTGGCTAATCGTAACTAACCGACGTCGTCGTACTTACACGTTCAGGGCGTTTTTGCTGCTGCTGAAATATGTCTGCGGGACGAGCTCCAGCTCTTTCAGGACGGACCCCACGACCGAAACGAACAAAAACACCCAGAAGAAGTTCTGTCGGACGGCCGGTTTCCTCCACAGTACCACCAAGTTATCCACAATGACATCCAACACCGCCATGTTCACACCACTGAGCACTGACCTACACCGGCAAGTGGATAGTGTTACCCTGACGTCACTGCAGGTCAACCAATGAGATTTTTCGACTTTTTTTATTTTTTATTTTATTGCTCTTCTGTCTGTTTTTATCGGTAAATTAAAATGAATACTGCCCCCCACTGTACAGGATGATGCACTACTTTCTATCGGATCACATTGAACAGTAGCTTTGTGACTGATTTTCGTAGATAAACACATTATGAATGAAGTAATAATGCAGCAATAAAACCAAAGTCCTAGAAGCAAGGTTTGCCAGCCAGCAGCCATCTTGGAGCAGCTATTTGAAGCACTATCTAAATGAACTTTAATTTCAGTGACATAAAAATGCATGTACATAATCATGAGAAAAATCTGATTAAAAATTGTAAAACGTTTTAAAGAGCTTTTCCCTCATAAAATTATACACTTGGACTCCCGTTTGCATTCAGAGCTTCCTTTATTCTGCATGGCACAGATTCAACAAAGTCCTGGAAACTTTCCTTAGAGATTTTGGTCCATATTGACATGATAACAAAACATGCTGCTAACCTCTGTTCCACCACCAAAGGTGCTCTATTGGATTGATATCTGGTGACAGACGATGGTGGAGGCCATTTGAGTACAGTGAATTCATTGTCATGTTCAAGAAACCAGTTTGAAATGATTTGAGCTTTGTGACAAGGCACATTATACTGCTGGAAGCAGCCATCAGAAGATGGGTACACTGTGGTCATAAAGGGATGGACATGGTCAGCAACAATATTCAGGTAAACTGTGCCATTTAAACAATGCTCAATTGGTACTAAGTGGCCCAAAATGCGCCAAGAAAATATCCCCCACACCATTACACTATCACACCAGCCTGTAACCATTGATGCAAGGCAGAATGGATCCATGCTTTTATGTTGTTTACGCTAAATTCTAACCCTACCATCCAAATGTCACTTCAGAAAAAGAGACCAGGCAACATTTTTCCAATCTTCTATTGTCTAATATGAGTGAGCCCGTGCAAATTGCAACTTCAGTTTCCTGTTCTTAGCTGACAGGAGTGGCAATCAGTGTGGTCTTCTGCTGCTGTAGCCCATCTGCTTCAAGGTTAAACAAGTTGTGCACTCAGAGATGCTCTGAGTCCACTCATTACAGCTGCCTTCCTATCAGCTTGAAACAGTCTGGCGTTTCTTCTCTGACCTCTGGTATCACCAAGGCATTTTCACCCAGAAAACTGCTGCTCACTGGAAATTTCCCTTTTTTAGGCCATGCTCTGTAAACCCTAGAAATGGTTGTGTGGGAAAATCCCAGTAGATCAGCAGTTTCTGAAATACAAAGTTACTTAAATCATCTTTCTTCCCCATTCTGATGCTCACTTTGAACTTCAGCAGGTCGTCTTGACCCTGTCTTCATGCCTAAATGCAATGAGCTGCTGCCATGTGATTGGTCATTTAGATATTTGCATTAAAGAACAGGTGAACAGGTACCTAATAAAGTGCCTGCCGAGTGTATTTATATCAGCATCTTTACTGTTACAGATTTTTCCCATTGAGTTGAGTACCATGTCTCTCTTATAATGGCTCTGATAAAAACAGCAGTGACATTTAACTATCTAGTACATTGACACAAGTACTGTATGCTAGTACAAAAGTATTTTTTATTTTACTAGATTATTCTTTCAGTTCAGAGGGAAATGATATAGATATAACTCTACTACTTTTAACAGCTGCAGTTATTTTTAAATTAAAATTTTCACAAATAAAATACAAAAATGTTGCCTTCCAATGGCCTAAACTATTTTAGTAGTAGGAGTTAAAAATAGCTCTACTTTGAGTGAGTGCGGAGTAAAATTGCCAATTAGGCATGAATTAATAAATAATAATAATAAAACAAAACTTGGCATTATGAGTACTTTATATAAATGATTTTTACCTTGACCTTTGTATTTGCAGTTTGCTATTGATGCTACTTTAAAGGATCTGACAACTTCATCTGCACAACTCATGTGACAAATGCATCTCAATACACAACTTTAAAAAGTTTTAAAACAAAAATAATATAACATAATAATAACAAATTAATATTTAGTCTTTCAGAATCATCAAAATATTCTAAAATCTGAGACTCTGCTGCACAGACTCTGGTTCATTCATGCTCTGGGTCATGTTTGCTCAGATGGAGCCCTGTAGTGTGGCATGTGGATGTAAATCAAAAGGTCAAAGTTTCAGGTTTTATGCTGCATGCTGAAGTCATTACAATTATTGTTAAATCTCACTGAGATTAAAAAAAAAATCTCTTTCAAGAGTGCCCAACACAAGCACAATAACAGACAAGATATATTGAAATTGTTCAATATATCTTGCTCAATAAAAGACTTACTTTAGAAAAGGGGAATCCACCAAGTTTGCACATCAAGGTTTGTTTACACACATTACTGCATATGTGAACCACCTTTTGTTTCTCCAGAGGGAGCTGTGCAAAGTCTCTTTGCTTTACTTAAGGCTACAAACATAAAACAACCGAATCTTTGACCGAACCGAGTTATACTGTGGCTAATACAAGCTGTATGTTTTGATAATGCTTGCAATAAAAAAGAAATGTGGTTCTGCTGCATTGATTGTGGTCCACTTCTCAAAAAAAAAACAAAAAAAAAAAACAAAACCTGTCCAAATGTGAATCTGACAGTATTATAGCAATGTTAAATCAGTGGTTCTCTTTGAAGGACCCATCTGGAACAATCAGACTATGTATAAAAGATGGACATAGCCACCTTAACGTCAGCCACTGGTTACTGAAATCCCATTGTGAAGCCTTAAGCTGAGCTCCAACATCTTGGTGTTTCAAAACCAGATATTAAGAGGCATGGGTGGATCTAACTGAGAACAGACACGTGAGAGACTTGTCAATCATAAGGTAGAAGCCTTATCTGCATTATCATCCTTTTTGACTCTAATAAAGACCATAATTTACAAAATGAACATCAGGTTATGTTGCAGGAGCAGGAGAGAGGACCCAAATGCAAGACTTGGAGGCAGAGGAATGAACAAAAAAACAAACCTTTTTTGGCTTTTGAGAGAAAAAACAAGAAACACAAAGTTCAAAGAGCAGAAAAACAAAGAATCTACAAGAGAAGTATGTGGACCACTAGGGGAACACACAAAGCACAAAGACAAACTGACCAAAGGATAGACAGGCCTATAAACACACACAGGCATATGAAGGCAGAGAAGACCAGGTCTGGTTGAATAGTCCCAAAGAAAATCTCTTGTCTTATTTTCCTAATTTTCCTAATTTTCTTTCACCTCATTGAAAAATGCCATGGGGTCAAGGAAAGGTATGAAGGAGAATTACAGGAACAGAGAAGTGCTGTGCTCAGAAATCCAACTGCACTTACACAAAGCTGCGTCATAATGTGATGGCAGATTTTTCTATTCTTAGTGGTTTCAAGACCAGAGCACAATCAGTCTTTCTGCACTTAATAATAGTGGTATAGTATGATGTAGTATATATACTCTCCTTCAACCTTGACTGCATTTGGACAAAATCCCCTTGTATTGGTATGTCTTCTTCATGAAACCAGAAGAATTGAGATGCACTCTACATATTTATCTATTGGAAAAAGCTGCTAAACTATTTCTGTTTCCTGGTCACATCTAAATACATTCATTATAACATTAGGTAATAGGTCAAAGAGAAAATTAAATGGGTGTTTTTCAATTTAACTGAGTTGCAATATGCTGCGATATATCTGAATTCTTTTGCTCAGTTTCTGTATTATTACATACTATACAATATAGTCATCTTTTGCACTTGTCACTCTTGAAACAAAGATCTTAATAATAGGGCACTGAATACAAATGCGAAAAACAAAATAAGATGCATACATTTTCACTGACTATGCTTAAAATTCAAGGTAATTAATGGCAGTAGTGATTAGAACTGGTGCTGATGTTGGTAAAATTGAGTCCCACTCTTGCAGAGACATTTTGATTGTACTGGAGTAAAATAAATCTCCCCTTGAAGGACAAACTTTGTCCCCAGTGCACTCTGACTTGGCAAACAAGCCTTTCCAAGAAAAGCAATTTTCCAGGCATGCCTGCTGTTTGGCTGATTGTTCTTCAAGGATTGCTGCCAGACTACAAACTCTGTCAGGAGGCAAAAAGCATCCAAATTAAACAGTTTCAACTTAGTTCAGACATCTCAGTGCAAGAACTGACTGAATCACACCTCCGATTTCTGTCGTTAGATTTAAATATGGGTCTTTTTACAAGACAAAACATTTGATTCAACTAAAATTCTGGTGATAAAATCTCAACCAAATGTAAAGAATGGGATGAAACATTAAAAAATCTCCTGTAGAAGCCTTTGCTGCAAAGTTTATGTTTTGTATGTCTTTTTTTGTGGCCAGTATCATGATTTACTTATGATAGTGGCCTCATTTTTCTCATGCAATAGAATAATTACATAGGAATTAAGTAAACATGTTGTATGAAAAGAAATGTGAAAGTGGGTGTAGCACGTCTTGGCCACTGTGGGTTCCCAACACAAACACACACTCACACTTGGACACAGTTCTTTAGCTTTGCTGTTTTTCTTTATTGCTTAGTGACTTTGCTATTCACAAGTATCTTTCCAGATGATGCCTGGTTTGCTCAGCGTTTCTGCTCCTGCAGCCTCACCAGCTGCCCTCCATGCTGCTCAGCACTCCTGGCCCCAGCGCACGACTGTCTAAGCAGGAGAGGCAGAATTAGAAAATGCACAACAGGTGTGCCAGCCAGACTCTCCTGGCACTGCTCCCTGAACCCTCTGCTCCACCTCTCCCCCTGCCACTGAACCACAACCACACCCCACTGCCACAGTGGCCATTTTCATGAGACTGATATTTAAGTCACAAACATTTATGGAGGATTCTTATTTAATTATTTTAAAAAGATTTTTTCTTTTTCAATATGGGTATGCTGCACATTGACCCTGCTGTGTTTGGACCACACTCACTCTTGGCTGTTTAAAGAACAGACATATTTAATATGGTCATTTCACATATACAGCTCTGGCTGTGAACACAGAAGCCCCACCCACCTGTTGTTTAAAGCTTCTGTTTATGAGGGGCAGCCAATCAAAAGAAAACTGCATGTCCTTTAAATAAGCTATTTAACCTGTTGTTGATCTAAATATATTGATTAAAATAGCTTTAAAGTAGCTGCATGAATCTTTAGAATTTTTTTTAACCAGCATTTGTTCTTTGTTGTAGGCTGGGACACAGGAGACTACTAGAACTTTTGGTGATATTCACGTGTCTTTCTTGGAGTAACCAGCTGCTGTGCAGGTGCCCAGAACACGCTAAAACACCTGAAAACCTGTGGTTCTAATGTAGTGTCTCTGGAACCTCAAATATAGTTGGTACAAAGGTGTGTTTTATGCTTTCTCTCAGGTAAAAATGAGAGGTCACTGAGTTCTTCTCATCATCTTTCAGATCGTACAATGTCACAGGGAGCTTTGTATGTAAGCGTCCTGCAGCACCTTGAACCAGACAGATGATGTCATGCTGCAGGGGGTAATTGAAAGGCTCTTGAAAAAAAAGTCTAGTCCAGCCAGAGAATTATCCTCCCCCAGGTTTGACCTATTTGTGATTGTCCTGCTGAAGTTTCACTGCTCAGATATCCAGATTTGATACTTGAGACTGGTTTGTGTTTAAAATAATTGCAGCAGTTCCTATGTGCATTTAGGAAAAAGAAAGTGGGGCTCTGAACATGTCTGAACATGTAATGATAATGATTTTTCATCATTAGTTCATGTTTTTCTTTTTTCTTTTTTTTAAATGACAACCAAAAATGGGCATAAAGAAATGACAGAAAAGAATTGCATTACATGGAAAGAATAGAATGACTGACTGAACAGATGTAGGCTGAAGCTTTAGCTTTTTTACATAGAGCATATTCTGGCAACACTTGATTTCACCAAAAAAGACTAAAGAAAATAAATTAAAAACCAATGAATGAACACATGACAAAAACATTTTTTTAAGAATTTACATGGTGAACTACACATTTATAATTTTGTCCCAACTATTCCACAAGTTTACCCTTTTTACAGATATACATCTTTTACAGATATACATCTAATATCAATTTATCCTGACCCCTGCTTTTAATACAGTTAATACTGCAACTCCAATTTCAAACAATCTCTGCATACAGTTCAGTGTGGTGATTTTATACTGACATATACCTGACTGCATGTAGCAGCCTCCATGAGATGGCTCTTACTGTTTTAGTGAACAATAGCTTGACTTTAAAGATTATATCACAATACCTTTCTTTCCTTTGAGGCTGGTAAATATTTTATGGTACAGCACACTTTCACCTTTTTCCTAGGTCAGTGAGAAGCACCCAAATCACAGAATAAATATACTGTCAGGCTGCAGTATTTGGAGACACCCCCCCCCCCCCCCTTTTTTTCCCCCCCC
>VUQI01004405.1:19815-30835 GCA_015106735.1 Paratilapia polleni | reverse complement strand
AATTCTTGCACCAGGAATGGCATAAAGTCACCCAACAGCAATGTGAAAGACTGGTGGAGAGCATGCCAAGACGCATGAAAGCTGTGATTGCAAATCAGGGTTATTCCACCAAATATTGATTTCTGAACACTTCCTAAGTTAAAACATTAGTAATGTGTTGTTTAAAAATGAATATGAACTTGTTTTTTTTTTTTGCATTATTTGAGGTCTGAAAACACTGGAGCTTTTTTGGTATTTTGACCATTTTTCATTTTCTGCAAATAAATGCTCTAAATGAAAATATTTGTATTTGGAATTTGGGAGTTATGTTATCAGTAGTTTATAGAATAAAACAAAAATGTTCATTTTACTCAAACATATACCTATAAATAGCAAAATCAGAGAAACTGATCATTTTGCAGTGGTCTCTTAATTTTTTCCGGAGCTGTAGGATATGGTTGCATCACTGGTATTTCCACTGCTTCACACTTTGAAGGAGTTCCACACAGTCTCATTAACAAAGGCATGTTCAATCAAGCACAGATTGAGCAGAGAAAATTACTAATAAGCTGACTGTCTGATCTGGGACTGGGGCTGGTGTGTCATGGCCTATAATGGTGTTCAGAGGTGTGGTGACAGTATTTTTCCATTCCCCCATGACAGTATGGCGCAGAAGGAAGAGACTTCTCTCTCGTGTTTGCTCCAGTCTGGGTGTGAATGATGGGAGGTTAATGAGCCATGGAGAGGTGACTACTAGTGATTAGAAACATTATGTTCGGTCCTCTGTGAAGCATCTCCCTGTCACCTCAAACTCAAACTCAAACCCTGTCAACTCAAACAAATACCAAAAAACACGCACAAGAGCAACAAACTTCCCTTGAAATAAGTTGCACTTTAGTGTTCTAAAATGTTTCACTTTTTCAATCTTGAAGGAGAACAGATTTTTAAAAAATTCACAAGAATTTTTTTTTTTTTTTTTACACACTTAAACACACATGCACTTTTATCTAGAAACTTCACTTGGATGCAAGTACACTCGAAGAGGAAGTTCATAGTGAGTAATGTTTCTGTGTTAAGAGGAAGAAAAATCCCACTCAGAGTTTAGGTGGAAGTGTAACTTTCACAGCTTTAGGTTTTAACTTTACAAGGAAAAGTGCCACTAACTGGAATTGACTGTTCCCTGAACTACGAGAGCATTTGTCGCGCCGTGGGTTTGAAGCAGTGACTCATAGGGCATTTCCATCCTGGGTAGTCTCAGGACACTTCAGATGGTGAAGACAAAAGGCCATTTCGCTCAGACAGAGGAGCTCATTTGCATTGCAGTGAGGGGTTGCCCTTTTGATTCAGATTCTATGAACATGACACCATTTTCCTTTTATTATTCAGTTTTTACTGTCTACCCTTTTGAGGGTGGGAGGTGGCAGAGGTGTTTGGTCAGTGGGAAAATGTCAGTGTCACACTGGTGCTGAATGTCTTCCCCCCCTCTCATCTGTTATCTGTTGCTGGTGAGTTGTTTGTGATGGTGCCAGTGGCTCAGGCCCGGCCTTCCCATGGGCTTCACGACTGGCAGGAATCACAGCAGTGTCACAGCTTCATTTGTGTGTGTGTGTGTGTGTGTGTGTGTGTGTGTGTGTTGATAGATGGATAGCAAGTATAAATGTTACATTCTCAGGGAATGAAGTAAGACACTGAGTGATCAGGTAAATTGGGTGAAATAGTCTTAAGTGCTGTTTGGCATTTTTGTTACCGCAGTACTTATTTTCTAGGCCTGTTAAGTCTCTAGTTAACAGTACTAAGATGACACATTTGGTAAATTAGTCGATAGACCAGCTGTTCTAATGGTGTATTAGTTTATATACTGATTTGAAAATTCATTTTCACCATTCTCTGATTCAAACTTCTCATATAAAACAATTTGCTGCTTTTCTCATTAATTTTAAGTTGTGGCAAAACAAGACCAAAAGACTGAGGGGAAATTTTTTGCCAGCTTTTAGGAATAAATAATCTGTTAATTCCAAATAAAAATCAATGATAAAAATTATCCCTGAACTATCATCCATTATCCACTTCCTATTAGACTGTCAAATCATTCTAATAATGTTTTCTTAATCTCAGACTTACTTGCTTCTTATGTATTAAATTTCCTCTAAGCTACCAACTGTAATTCCTATAACATATGTCATTATTCTTTGTATTGTGATAGTCACCTTGCTCCAGCACAGTGGGCTCAGGTAAACAGCTTAAAACGGTTTTCTTGTGCGGATTAAGCTCATAATCTAAACCAGCAAAACCTGAGCAGAGGCTGAACGCTCATCCATACTTCAAATCACTGTCAGCACGAACACGTCTTTGTCTGCTATATTGACTCTTGTCTTGTTCCACAGCTGGACCCAAAGTGAATCGAACGCAAAGCTTTGTTTGGAAAAATATCAGCTTTTATGTCACAACTGAAATTTCGATCTGTGTATCTTAAGTTGCTCTGTCGATACGTAAATGGGATAAAAATGCCAAAGTCTGTCTCTTTCCTTTTCCTCTGAGCTAACATCATCCACACATCCGTCTGCACAACTGAGAGTGTCTGAAATTGTCTTCTTTTCATCAGCGGCGTTCATGGGGGTGTTTTCATATCTAAATCTGGGCACCAGGCACAGTATTTATTGATCAGTGACTCAAACCACTGCATATTGTTTAAAGGGAAATGAAATGATGTTTATACTTCAGGGAAATACAGTTACAGCAACAAACACAAGAAGCAATAAACAAGCTATACTAAAGGCTGTTATAGAAGCTAATGCAGAAACATGCTTTAATTGCTCCCTTCCACATATTAGCGCAATGAAATAACTGCAGTGAGCCCTGCCTCCTCAGACACACATTTTATTGCAAGCAATAAGAGTTGTCAAATTGATATTACATTTAAATCCCTGTATATTGTACATATAGATTGTACTCCTGCACATGTGTTTGCAGCTTTCTTGCCACTGCATATCTTGTTTAAGTATTAAGTCACCACAGGGAAGGATTAGGTGGATTAATGGTGCCAGGCATTTCTCTACACAGTCACATGGACACTAAGCATTCTGTGAACCTGAGAAATCCTGACTGGTGCCTCGTACTGGAGCTGCTTTTAAAAGGGGCTAGACTGTGAGAATGGCTTCACCATACCTCTGCCAAAATTAGACTGGTTGCCACCGCTCAGTGAGGCCTGCAAAGTTTATAGAACAGTTGACACTGGAGCTGATTGCACTGTAGCTGTTTTTATGTACAACATGGGCAATTTACCAGAAATTGTTTATGAGAGAAGCCAGGCGCCACTGTTTATTAGACTCTCTGGTCACAGAGGAATTTTGTATACAATTTATTTTGGCTAAGTCAAAGTTAGCACCTCTGTGTTTGCTTTGGAGGGTCATCACTGAGGCGCAAACCCCGCTGTTTTGAAGATTATGACTCTTATGTATTAATTTCCCCTTTCCCACTGTTCTCTCAGTGTGTGTTCTGAGCTCACACACTGCTCATACATACTGCCTTGACGGGTCAACCTGAGACCACACACAACTACTTGTGCACATACACACAAACACACACAGATAGGATTAGCTTCTTTGGATTTTGCCCAGATGCTGCGTGGTAGGTCATGTAATAATTGACCCACACTGGTCCTGGAGGGTTTTACTAAAACCTCATTAAGGAATGCTACTTTTTTTTTTTTGTGTGTGTGGCAAGTTTGTGCCAGCTGTCTTAGCTACACTTTTCTTATTGTCTTATTCCTGCGTACAATCTGCATTGTTGCAGATATCAGGCTTCATTTCCTCCTCTTTATAACTTTGAGGGCGATCATTTTCTGGATTTTATATCAAACAGTGGGGAAAAAATATCTTCCACAGACTTGATAATGGCCTGAACTAAATAATCCATCTCAGTAAATGTAAAGCCTTAATTTGGTTTAGGCCATTTCTGTGACTTGTTGTTATTTCATTTCATGTCACGTCCATTATTTGAAGCATTTTCTTTGTCATTACTTGATAGAGACAGTGGAGAGAAACAGGAAATATGGGTTAAAAAGAGAAGGGAAATGACATAAAGCAAAAAAAAAAAATCCCCATCAGTTATCTTCTAATGACTTATCCTCTAGGGGACAATGTTTCAGGGCTTTTGGTGAAGACAGTGGATATCTTTAAGCCTTTTTCCACATGCAGGTCAATATTTATGATTGCAGATAATTTTTTAAAATGCTACATCATACATCATTGTCAAACGACAGCTGACGGCTTTCTAGATTGAATTTTGGCAAATTGGTTCCCTGTTTTGCTCTCCACGTGGACTGCGTAGCTGCACACAACCAAATCCTGCTCAAACATGATTGGTCAATACTACAAATGGAAAATTTCCAGTCCCCAAAATCTTGTCCCTTGCCTAGAGACTGTGCATATTCATGTGCAGATATCTATTATAGAGATTATGCAGCAAATGGTCTGGCCAATAATTTATTTCACTGCACCTAAGTTCAGCATTTCCATGTAAATGGATTCTTTTTTTATTCTCATCACTGTCAGTCACTCACAATCAGCTAAATATTTTGAGCAAAGAGAGAATTTATTCTATGTGTTTCTGATTATTATTAATATTTATGTAACAATATAGCAATAAAAAACTAAAATGTTTGGATCACAAACAATTTGGTGCTTTAACTGTGTGGGTTGGTTCTTACAGGGCCAGGCTCTAATATTTGTGGTATATTTATGTGTTACAGGGATAAAAAGGAGCATTGTTTGTGTGTTCATTCAATGTTTCATGCGTTACTGCACAACATGCCCTGTCGTGTCTTAGCTTGTTTTATGTGGAACTTGGCTCCGCTCTCAGAGCAGACCAATAAAACATGTTTGTGTGTAGGAGGCAGGCTGGGAAAGCAGTGGCACACACACTGGTGTGTGTTTGCAGTAAAGAGTGAAAACGAGCTGAATGATCCTCAACCCACACAGCTTTTGACAAGCGCCTGTCTCTCCTGCATTCACGCGACCTTCTTTATTGCATTACAGTCTGCGTTGACTTGAGAATAATATTTCAAACTGGGATGTAAGCCAATCAGTGCACGTTTCCTGCTGCTGTTGTCTGTTTACCCAATTTGCCTGAGCTTTCCTCTGTTTCACTGCCTCTCCCTTTTTCCAACTTCTACTCCCTCTCTCCGTCTTTTGTCTCTCCCTCTTGCTGAGCTTACACATAGGAGCAGGTGTTCACACTTACACGTGATATAATATCTCACGGTGAGTCAGTAATGAGAAATGAGAAGGCTCGATGACTTTTTAGGTGTGGTGTCTTATTCTTCCATAAAGCACAGTAGTCAAAATTACGTCAAAACATTATTTTTGTATTTTAGTAGCATACAGATCAACATGATGGTGGTAATGCATGACAAAGAAAACCAATATGAAAAAAAAAGAATAAAAATATCTTATTACTTTGTGTCTCTAAACATATTTCTGTATGTCAACAAAATCTCAAACGACTTTTAATCCCAATTTATTAAAATGTTATTGCATGTCTTGAGGCAATCTAGCCCATTTTTCCTGGTTTTATAAAACCTTCCAAGTCTACCGAGCTGAATTAGCAGTAACGTTGCATAAGTTTTTTTTAATGTGTACTGGAGTGTTTGTTCGCACCATGATCATAAAATACCACCAAGAATAAGTGACCCTCGAGGGCTACTGTCAGTCTATTTTGCAACTTGCTTTTGAACTTAAAAAAAATGAAGTATGGACCTGAACTTCTGTTTCATGTTGTGAATCACAATAAATGATTGAAGCACGTTGTAAAATATTATTTTGTATGACCTTTTAAGGAGCGGTTAAGCCCAAAACTGTAGTGTTCTGTTTCTGTTATGTCTCATTTTTCTTGTTCTGATTCCATTTTGCTGGCCCTCGTGGGTTGACAGAGCACATCGTTCTTGGATGATATATAGAATTGGAACAATGACACTCTAGTCGTGTGCTTGACTGGTCTGGAAATAAATTTCAGACTAACGCCTGTCCAAGGCTGAATCACAACCAAGCAAAAAATTCTGTCAGTTTCAAGATTAGACCAAAACTTGTGACGTGTTGTCTCAGGAACAAAGGCATTTATGTCTCCTACAGTAGTGAGCGTTTCACTGTGTGTTTTCTAAAGGTAACACGGACGATAAGACAGGGACCACAAAGAAGATGGTTTTCTTCTTCTCAAGCGTGTCACCTCTCGCGCTCTCAGATGCCCTCCATTACACTTCCCTTTGTGTACGTCTGGCTCCTAAATAGGCATGTGACTGCACGCACACAGTGGTATTAACTACCTCCACTCTTCCTACAATGCTATTGTTGCACTTGAAGAATTAAAGACAAAGAGGGAGTCAAAGGGGTGTTGAGAGCGCCCCAACACTTGTTTTTCAACAGCAACCTTCTAGTTGCAGTCAGGCTGTCACTACCTCTGTTGTCATCCCCCTTAATGTGCCTCTCTGCATCCCTCATCTCATCCTCACCTATCTGCTTCTTAAACACCCTGACGATATCTTAGTAAGCAGGTGGAGAGCAAACAAGCTTTATTTGTTGTTTATTTTAATCCCCATTAGTTACTGCCTTGTCAACAATTAATCTTGCTAGTGTCTATTGTAACATAATAAACAATATACGTACTTCAGCAATGACATTCTGTGAAGGCTTTTTCCCAAACTGAACAATATGTCAGCAAGTAAAACAGTAATGCGTCAGTATGTTTAAATGCACAAACTGGAAAGAAATTCAAAGAAAAGGAAAAATCACAAACGTGGCGGAAGCCAACCAGCCCATTCGCATTGAGAACTGGTGCAAAATCGGATTTGTTTTGTATGTCTTCATCTTCATCTTGAAACCTTTTTCTGTAGATTCTTTAATAAGTGTGTTAATAATCTAAATTTTAGCGTTCAGCTTTCAGCCATTTGAGATTAGCAGGCATTTTATGCCTGTTACTTTTGATTCAAAGAGGGAGGAGTGGAGCAGGATAAAGACATGAAGAAGGGGAAATCAGGTTGAGATTGTGGCATTTCTGGGACCAGATTAAGAAAGTCCAGCAATGCATTTGCTTGTCTATGTGGATGGGCATGTGCCTATGAGTCTCTACATGCTTTTGTGTATGTTCTGAGTATGCGCTTGTAGCTGAATGTAGACAAATGTGTAGGTATAAGTGTGGCTCGAGCTTTATTCAATTTATGTGCGTGTTTCTGTGTGCAAGCAGACTCAGCTCTGGCTAGCTCTGCAGCTCATCACACGCTACAGCCGACTGCTGATTACACAGCACTTGTTTTGTCCTCACTCTACTCTGTTCTGCACCCATTGTCAGCCTGGGAGCCTGCACAGAATTAAACGGAGAGCTTTGTCTAACACGCTGTTACTCAAGCGTCCCTCTTCAGCTGTTTTGTCCTTGGCTCAGTGCTACAGACGGGACACCACTGTCCACATCTCCTCCATGTTGAGAACCCAGCAAATGGTCAGAAATTTGTCCCCGCTCATTGCCTTGATCTCTCTCTGGGGTTGAAGCCTGTTTACTCAGCCTGATGATATTATGACAATCAAGAGGGCATCAGTTCCGTTCCACTTCCTGTCTGGAGGGTCCCTAGTGTGTGCTTTGGGATAGTTTGGCATGCAGAGCTACATCGCCTCACTGATTAATTAGAGAATCCTGTGCTGTAGCACCCCTAGCATCACACAAATATTAGCAGGCCGTGACTTATTGTGTCAATGAGGAGCTGATGATATGACTGATGCTAAACATACACCAAGACATATGAAAGCCAGTCGTGCAAAAGATGATTACACAGTAGTTTTGAATGTGTCCATTTAATATCATGAGCGGTGTTTAGTTATTTCGAATGAAGGACAGGCAGACTGGGTGTTCGTGCTTCCTGCTTGCTGATAGAGGAACTGCATTGTTTACTAAATAATAACAAGGAAGACTATACAAAGATAGCAGAAACAAACTGTTATGTTCAAAGGGTGGGGAAGTAAACAAAGATGGGAAATGCTGTCAGGAAGAAAGAAATATTACAGAAATATTTCCCGAATATGTTGAAACACATACTAACATTATTTTATACCTGTGTATCTTGTTCTTATGTGACTGCACAGCTGAGCTGATGGTGTGTTCATTGTTTACTTTGAAGAATAAATGATCTATACTTTGTGGAAAAACTTTGCTCCCAGGAGGTCCAGACAATCAAAGCTCCTCCTTCAACTAGGAATGTCCTGGTTTGTGAGGCATGACGGACTGCAGTTTTTTCCCCTTCTCTCCTGCTCTCTGTGTGCAGCTTCTTAGTCACTCATTGCGCATCACAGCCAAAAACGTTGTGCACAAATCCAATCAAACCTCCACTTGTTTAACCATCCACCCCGCCAAATATTCCCCAGGTGCAATTAATTTGTCTCCTGTCTGAATCCCTTTGCTCTCTCAGCACTGCAGCAGTGAGTTGCAGCAGCAGCCAAGACATGCAGTAATTTGTGTCTTACATAGTTCTATATTACAGTACATAAGATGAATCTGTTTTATGCGATCACACTTCACAATACAGAATGGTGTTTATGAGAGAAGTGAGTGGGGCAGACAGTTTCTCAGGACTGTCACCCAGATTATTCCCCACCTTTTATGGGCTTTATAATGACTGAGTGTTTTAACCCCTATTTCTTGCTCTCCTTTTGTCCTTCTGCAGGCACTGGCAGCCAATGCAGGCACAGGGTTTGCCGTGGCCGAGCCACAGGTGGCGATGTTTTGTGGAAAGCTCAACATGCATGTCAACATTCAAACCGGCCGCTGGGAACCTGACCCATCCGGGACTAAGAGCTGTGTAGGAACCAAAGAAGGTGTACTGCAGTACTGCCAGGAGGTAAGGCACTGTGACACAGACACATCTTTATCCTGCTAGTCTCATGAACGGGATGAAACTCATTTAGCACTCAGAAAGCTCAGTGGCTGCGTGGGTTGTCAGTTCATTAAATTAGATTAGGAATGCACCAGTTGTGAAGATCTGGGCCGAGACCCATGTTTAAAGTCACAATTGATGCTCGTACCAGTAAATTTTTTTTGGTTCGTTCTTTTTTTATGGCTGTACAATTAATCAAATTTCATTTCAATAACAATTTTGGCTTCAAACAGTTATTAAAACTAAATAATCAAGATAAAACAATTACTTTACTGCATTCAGTTTTGCCATAATTGCTTTTTTTTCAGCTCATCCCTTTCCTTTCCTTTTACATCTTGATAAAAGGCTTAGAGACCGTAGTTAGTTTAGTTTATTTATTTACAGGAGTTTTTTAGTTTTTAATTTGAATTATAGTTATAGTTCAGGGAAATTTGCTTTAATAATTAGACAAGCTTAATTTGTTAAAGTCTTTGAGTAGTCATGTTAAACAATCCTGATCTCAACATTGACCAAAATAACTGTGATGATGACTTTTGCAGTAATTGAGCATGTCAGTATGTTGTCATTTATTGTCCCCTTTGTGCTGTAGAAACAAAGACCTTTTCTTAAATTCAAGTCTTCGTCACACTATTTGTGTTCACAATGACACACTATTTGTGTCATGTCACTAAATTGACATGACACAACAGATAAACACTGACGACTGATGTAAATGTCATCTTTTTGTCAGTATGCCTATATCAGCCAACAAGGTCAGTATTAGCCTAAACCGGCCGACATTTTGGTGCATTCCTGTAAAGGAGTAAGGGAGAAGAGAGGAAAGAGGTGCCGACCCCTGTATTGTAGATTATTATGTTTTTTACTTCTCTCTTACTCTACAAGTTTGATGTAACAATAATCTGGTGAGACCTTTGTCTTTTAATTTTTATCTAAATATAATTTCATTGTGTCTAGTTGAATCTCAGATGTTTTGGTTAGTACATTTGTTATGGCTATACCTGCAGTCTGCTGTGTACTGTTATTCAGTCTTCTTGCTCCATTTAGCAGCTTATTGGTGCTGCTGTCAGGAAATTTACTAAATGTCATTTACTGAGAGTTAACTGAAAAGAATACTTTGACATTTTTGGATATACGCCTATTTGCTGTCTTGTGGAGAGTTAGATGAGACGATCAAACCAGTCTCATGTCTTTACCAAAAAGAGAAGCAGTGGATTAAACAAACAGGATATCGTGTGTAATTAGTGAACTTTAGAGGTGCTGGCAGGCAGATTTTGGACAGAGCCAGGCTATTTGTTTTCAGCCTTTTTGTTTAACTAAGCTAACCTGCTCATGGCGTATGAAAATGGTATCTGCTCAAAGAAGCTGAATTTGTTTAAAAGTAAGTTAACAATAAAATAAATTTTTCATCACCCTTTGCTACCTTTCATGACTTCAAATCATCAAGTATAATTTCAGATTTGTTGAGGACACTTTAGTTTCGGTGAGTAGCATTATAGATTAAACTGATTTGTGATGAGGGAAATTAGCTATCACAGTGGAAAAAGTCTGTTTTCATTTCACTGTGATTTGTCACTAGAGTGGCTTGCAGTTGTTATTTACACTATGGTGGGTGGCTTTTAAATTACCAGATTTTGTGACTGTCATTTTCTCAAGCTGCATCTAAAATTAAGTTTTACCACAACATGGATATCCTTACTCTTATTTATTTGGTCCTCCTACTATACCTACTAACCCAGGAGGCTGCTGGAAACAGTGTCATAGTTTATTATGCAGCCATCCAAGAAAAAAAAAAAACAGGGCTGTACATTTTCAAGCAGCCTATCTCAAAAGCTTCAGTTGCATTTACCGATGACATTTTGTTGGCATTTGGGAAAAGTGTAAATCATATGCTCTTTCACGGATGAACAGATGGCATCTAGAGAGTATAAAGTGTGGATTAAAGGATCCGTCTGAAGCTCCACTTATCGCACCTTCTCTCTCTCTTTCACACAGATCTACAATTACGCGTGCACACACACACTCACTCACTCACTCACTCTCTCTCTCTCTCTCTCTCTCTCTCTCTCTCTCTCTCTCTCTCTCTCTCTCTCTCTTTTTTTTTTTTTTTTTTTTTTTTTCTTTCTATCT
>VUQI01004405.1:7732-19795 GCA_015106735.1 Paratilapia polleni | reverse complement strand
CTCTCTCTCTCTCAGTATTTAATATTAATTGGTGTCTTCTTCCTGCAGATGTATCCAGAGCTCCAAATCACAAACGTGGTGGAAGCCAACCAGCCCATTCGCATTGAGAACTGGTGCAAGAAGGAGAAGAAAGTGTGCAAAGGGCACGCCCATATTGTGGTGCCTTACAAATGCTTGGGTAAGCTTGTGCACTTATGAGTGGTTCAAGGGTTGGAGAGAAACCACTTAGATGGTAAATGACCCTTCAAATCGCCTTCAAATCTAGGTGTTTTCCATTCTCACCCTACTTCTATGTTATCCATTTGTTCAGGGTAGAGAAAGATGAGTATGATACATCTTACCCATAGGCAGAGGTGACATGGAGCAATATTGGAGTCTGATTCAGTTGACTAATTCTGGCCTTGAGCTGCAGATTGGGCAAATCCAAGCTGGATGGGAGCTAATGTGTCTCAGAACGGATGGCTTAGGGGCAGGAGCCTTTTATTGCTGGGGAGGCTTGTTGAGCAATAAAGCACAATCTTACCCCCCCCCAGACAGTGGCCATAAACTCACACAGACACACAGGGTCAGCAAGACAGGGGTCTGTGAGGAGGCCTGCTTTATTACTCCCCATTTCTCCATTCGCCTGCACTATCATAGACAATGCTCTCCCTCTTCTGTCTCCTGCAGAATCACTGTAATCAGCAGTGGCAACATGGCTATATTTCGGTTTATTAAATGTCAGTTATAGCCCCAGACTATGCAGGCCACATTCCTCTGTGGCCCCTGACTTACAAAATCACAGCACACTCCTGCTACCTCTGAGGAGTACAATAAGACAGAAATGGAGTCTTGAAACAAGGCTTCTCCCTGTATTTGTCCAGCCACGTCAGGAAGGAAAAAACATCTTCCTCCATGCTGCTAACACTTTCCGGCACCCTTCCTCTGTCCAAAAGACTCTTGCTGATTGAGTTGTGCCGCTTTCCGGGATGAAAAAGCCATTAGCAGTTGCACTGGACTGTGAAATAGGCTACCATTCAAGAGCATTTTTGGCAAATGCAGAGAGGAGGTTTTGGGGAAATCCAAGGGACAGCAAACACACATCTAGAACGGCTACTTGGTGACTGAGACAGGAATACAGATGAGAGATTCACAGGCAGAATCATTCTCCAAAATCTCACCCTAGTTTGCTCTCATGTGACATCCAGAGGCTACACCTGCAGTACTTGATAGCCCTGTACTGGTGTCTTCACTATGGCTGACCTCTGCATCTTAAATCTTTCAGTATAGTTCAGCAACAGTGACATGACTGCCAATTAATTAGGCCAAATCCATTACCTCTTCTGCAATAATTAAAGATTCATTCCTTGCTTTTGCACATTTTTTGTCCTCATTGGTAAAGGTCTGTGCACTCATGCCCTATCATTTTACAGAGGCCCTCTCTGCTGCTCCGCTGGGCTCCAAATGAGGAGTCTGAACTGAGAAAGCAGAGGAGACAGATGGAGAAGGAGAGATAAACACAAGGTGTTGGTGAGAAGGAGGCTGTTGAGAGGGTTTCTGCTTAATTATGTAATGGAGCGTGTTAAGGGGCTTAGTTGGAGGACTCTGATCATATGCTACATGACATGCCGTGCTTCTGCCACTTCACGGTGCCTCACCTCTGCAGTCCATTATTTGTCAGGCCTCTCTATCATATCAAAATGCAATAAGTGCTTTTAAATTATTCATTGTTTGTGATGTCTGCATAATGTTCCAGAGAAATGGACATCAGAGGTTCCGCCTTTTATTTGTCAGTGTACTTTAATTACACTAGATTCAAAAAGAAATGAAATACTCCAAAGGGAGGGGGGCTTTCGCTGGAAGGATTTGATTAAAAGGGCCAGACCTGCACCCATGTCAAGTTAATAGGTTTATATGAATTATGCAAGTGCTAAGGAAGGGGCTCAGCGTAAAAGGAGAGAGATGGGTTGTGCTGTAGTCCATCTCTCCATGCAATGGCTCAAAGCCACAATTCTTCCATGTTTCCTGTCCTCAAACAGTGGCTCTGTAAATGAATGTGATTTTTATTCCATGGCACTCTAATCCCTGCAGCATGATGTCTTTGTCAGACGGGTCAGGATTATTTTTGGGACTTTTTTTATTATTATGTCTGGAATGGTGAGAACAGTTAGTGGAGATGTGTGACTGCGGTGCTAGTTGGTGAGCATGTCAGACTGTCTCTTACACGATGATTAAATTGTTTGAAAATAATTGCTGGGAAAACACAGACTGCAGAAGCATCTTGTTGAAAAAAAACAAAACAGACACGTGCAGAAAGTATTTTCCTGGTATTTGCAAAAACAGGTTTATAGAGACAACTTTACATTTACATTTTAGTCTTACAGAACAAAGGACTTAAATTTGCCTGTTGTTGGTAGCTGTCTCCGATGCTCCTCAATGGCTCCATTTATTTCAAGCCTCTCAAGTTACTTTTTACCTTACAGACTTTTCAGGTCATGCTTAGGTGGGAGGGAAATGTACATAATTGCATTACATTTATGCACATGCCACATGCTTTGCTTTTCCTGTTGACTAAGTCTGTTGCTTGAACAAAGGGCAGGGCACACAATGTTCAGTTGTCATAACAGATGTTGAGTCGTGCGATTATGAATACATTGAAAATGTCCGTTAGGATTCCTTCACCTCTTGAAGAATGTTTTGACGAGTCAGAAGAAGGACTTCATGCCACTAAACATTTTCTAAGTGAATCCAACAGTTAAATGAAAGTGTTCTTTCTATTATGCAGCATCAAACCACAACTACCTCCTGGTTTTAGTCATGCCTTCTTCAAGTCATCCATGTTCGCTCCACATTAAAGGCACAGTCCAAATGTAAATAAAAGGTTAGCCACAAAGTCAAAGCACACTTGATATTAAACTAGCTGTATGGCAAGAAATCACACAAAACAACAGGTACATCACTCTGTTATTGATATTTAACATCTGCTGTGTTTATGAAGGAAAGAAGAACCCAGTATTTCAAACCATTATTATCCTAGAAACACTGAGTTTCCATCCATATTTCTATTTATTCCAAATTTAATCCTAAATTTAATAATTTAATGTAAGTGCATAGAACGTGCTATCTGTCCTTTGATGTGTTACACTAATGTCACTGACATTAATGACGGCAGGCTTCATCTTGAGAGTCCTTGACGAGCAGATCTGGGATGGTGCTTGATTTACCACCTTCCAGTACTGAGAGTATCATTGGTACATGCCTTACATGCATCAGTACAGCCAGTCCAGGAATTTGACAGTGTTAGCAAGGGCATCTGATAGATGGCAGGTTAAGGGAAAAGTGGATGAATAGAGTAGGTGGAGAGGAGGTCACAGAGAGAGAGGAGTATATGCTCTTATATACACACACTTGCAACTACACAAACTAAGCTAATGCACACAAACACACAGAGCTGGGTTTCTTGCAGTGAGCAAGGCACAGCTGCTCACCAAACACCATCATCCATCACCCACTGCAGTGTGACTGCATACGGCATCTGCTTGAAACCCGCTCCACCTCACAACCAGAGAAGCCTCTGAGGGTGAGTGGACGAGACACAGCGAGAGAGAGACAGAAAGGAAATGAAGAGGCAGTGTGTAAGTGAATGAATCGCTTAGCATCCAGTGGAGGATACATGGAGCTGAGGGTTACAGGGAGTCATACTCGTCCTTGAGCTTTCTCAGTCTCTCTCTGTTTCTCTGGATGTTAAGAGAGGACGAAGTTAGTCGAGTGGAAGACATTTAAATCATTAGCGGCAATAAAATAATGTGAAAATTATTCTTCTGCAAAGTGAGCAAATGTCATGCTTAGAGTTTTACTTGCATAAAAGTTGAGGACAGAAATAGCAGCAAAATCCATGAAAATGAAAGGACTAATCATGCAGAATAACCACTTTAAGTGTTTATCTTATGTTATATTGTTGAACTATGCTAGTCTATTATTCTACTGTAATGCTCTGCGGAGTCATGACAGAGCTAATTTTCACTGCTTAATAGTATACTGTGGGTGAAACTGCAAAGAAACTACATTTGGCAAATACATAGGATATAAATTCAGCTATAAAATGTGGTGAAATAGACGTAGTACAAGAACAAATAATGTGAGTAAAGCGTATAAAATATTCTGTTGAATCATTTTGTGTCAGCCAGCAAATTGATTAATTGATGTGTCTAAGTACAGGACTTGGATAAATCTACTTAATGTGGATACCTTTAACTATTGGTGGCCACAAAGCAGACAGGCATCAGAACAGGGGTCGAAGGCTTAGAGGGGGGTTGTTACTGTACCTCCCGGGCGGAGATGAGAAGCAGCTGCTGAGTCCTCTGCTATTTCAGGCTCTCTTCTCTTCCTATCCTACCCTCTCATTTTCCAAAACACTGCCTTTTCACCCTCTGCCTGCCTGCCTGCCTTTGCCTCGCCTGCGCTCCAGCAGCCCTGCCTCAGGCCGAGTTCAGGGCGAACCACTAAATGAGCAGTTACAGGACAGCTCCCAGCCCTCATCGTGAAACCTCTAGACCCTCATTTGTGTGTTTTCAGCCCGCCCACTCTTTAGCCACTCTGATCTCAGCCTTGGCTTTGCTCTAAACCTTCTATTCATCGCTCCCTCTTTCTCTCTCCCTGCCTGGCTTTTCCATCTGTTTCTGGTGGCAGTGTTTCTACCTGAGCACCTTGTCCCACTGCCAGCCTATCAGCAGTCACTGTCCTTTTTAATCTTTCTTATGACCCCTGCTCCATTTTCTCAGATATGCATGTTTTTTTTTTGTTGTTTTTTTTTATCCTAAATCTATTCATAGGAATTCACAAGAAACCTTTCAAGCCATTTATTTCCCCCAGATCTGCTTTCTGTCAACTCGCTCTATGAATAAAACATCTCTGAATTGAATTCATCAAGCAAATGATGTCATTTACTTGCAGGAACAGCCTGGACTACCTTAAAAGAGTCACAGTGTGAAACCTGATTTTCTCCACTGCCATTTTGATTGCAGATGGGTAACAGATGCAGCTATAGAAGAGAGATGAATCCCTCTCAGATTCTGGTGCACCTACAGGTGTTCAAGTGTCAAATGCCCTTTCTGTTATACCACTGTAATGAAATATGAAGGACCAGGCAACTATGAATTATTGAATCTTGCCCTTTTTTTGCTCATCAGCTATTCCTTTTTAGTCTCACTATGTGATTTCTTGTTTCAAACCCTGGCATTGCTGTTGAGCAGTGATTAGGCTTTTTTTGGACACACTGGTGGTGTGACTAATAGGCATATTGGTCCATGTGATTTTCTGTTACAGTGGGCGAGTTTGTGAGTGACGTCCTTCTGGTTCCCGAAAAGTGCAAGTTCTTTCACAAGGAGCGTAAGGACATGTGCGTCAGCCATCAGCAATGGCACAGTGTGGCCAAAGAGGTAAGGAAGGAAGGAATTACTTCATAGGAAATCGTGGGAGGCTGTATATCCTGTGGGAAGAGGAAAGTCTTTAGCCTTAAATTTCACAAATTAAACCAGCCAAATTTTAAGTCCCTTCTTCCTGTCATACTGGTCACACTTTTATTACTTGCCAGTATTTCCGCTCTAATATCTTTCCACCTGTCTCTGAGAGTCTCTGAGGTCCTCTGATCACAGGCATACGGGGAGCCCTCACATTTCAACTCCTAATCAGATTAGTGTTGTGGCTGTAATGCAGCTAATCCTTCAGGGCGGCTCCAGAGCCACCCCTTTGGGGCCACTCTGACCACGACAGTAAGCAGCAGCTCGCAGAGCCCATCAAGCTTCTACTCATGTCAGTTCCTGCCTCATGCTTCCTGACTCCAACTCTTCCCCAACAAAAAATAAAACCCGAGTATCATCTTCAGCCTTAGATTGTGGGGCATCCAGAAACAGCTTGTAGTCGATAACAAATGTGTTACACCTAAGCACAAATAAATCTTACCAGTGGGAAAAAGTAAGACAAATGATTCAAAAACAGTCTCTCTCCCTCACCACCTGCCACTGAGATGTTCTTAAGCAGGGAAGCTAATCCACGAGTACTTCAGTGGAGTTTCTCAGCAGCCATCAATTAGAGTGAACTTGTACTCAGTACCTAGTAGCTGCTATATGCAGTACAGCATTCTTGAAAAATAGCAAGAAACTCATGACTTTTTGAAAGTGTGGTGCAATTATCATTCCACTCAGTAAGTGACTGAAGAACTAGCTCTATATACTGCTGGTGGATAAAATTGTTCCTCACATCTTCATCTTCTAACTTCAAATATCACCATATTTGAAGTTAGAATAAAACTGAAAGGCTAGATGTTTAGTATACTGTACATCCAACAGTGGTATCATTAAGGATGAATAATTTTGATTATAAATATGGATTTTTTATTGATTGATAATTTACCTGGCCCCATGTACTTACGTTTACTAATTATTTTCTAGCTAAAACTATATTTGATGTCATTTGCATCACTTTTTTAAAAAGTACCTCGAAATAGCTGAATTTTATATTTTAAAAAAGTGGGAAACCACAGGTAGAAATTGAATTTCAACCCTTTCTTTAAAAAAAAATAAATAAATAGTTGAGCCTTATGTTGTATAGTGGGACCAGAGTGTGTCCTTTTGGGGGAAAAAAAACAACCAACCTCGAGATTTAGAAAAACATTTGTGAAAATTAGTTAAAATCAGTTGTAGCATCTCAACAACATCATGTGACTTAATTAATTTAACTTTCACAGTTTTCTCCCAGTATAATCTATATAGACAGATATCAACATATGTATATGGACAATCTGCAGGAAAGTGACAAGATATTTGGAACCTGGAAGCTTTCTGGTTTCCGTTTTTGGTATTGAACAATCAAGTTTGAATGGGCTTTGATTGCATCTTAGTAAACAATCACTGGGAACAGCAAAAGAGGGAAAATATTTGCTGGAATGTAATTTCAAAACCAGCATATTATTTTTTTTTTAATGTATCTGCATTTGTAAACAACGGCCAGGAAGCCTTGGCCTGGGTATTCTTTGGCTACAACAGAAGCCCTGACTTTGGTGGTTCTGCCCTGAGGCTCTTTAGATAGCTGATGGGTTCCCAGATTGCTCTTTCCATATCTCACATACTCCTTTATCTGGCAAGGGCACTGATGTTGGACTCTTTTAACATTGTCTTGATGAATAAAAGTTAAACAAATATCACCTTGTCAAAGTTAAAGTTGATAATCTGAAATAGTGACTCACCCTGTGCCGTGTGCTCTTTTATTTTACCCCCTCAGGCCTGTGGCAAGAGCTCCATGGTGCTGCACAGCTATGGTATGCTGCTGCCCTGTGGCATTGATAAGTTCCATGGCACAGAGTATGTGTGCTGCCCCTCCTCTCGCACCGAGTCCACCCAACCTTCCCTGCCCTCCCAGGAGGATGACGAAGATGAAGAGGTAGAGGATGAGGAGATTGACGAGATGGACCTGGATGAGGAGGAGGAGGCTGTAGAGGACAGGTGAGCAATTGTTAAGGTGGAGGGCAACAAGCCTGTGGCTGCATGTTGTTGTGCTCATGATCACGGCATGCCATTGAAATATTACAAGCAAAATATCTGCTGTGTTGTGAAGGGCAGATGTAACTGGCCATCTGGATGAATTAAAGTTTTGTGACATTGATCCATGGCAGCTGCTCTGCCTCTTTTGATAAATCACTCCTTTTACTGGCTTCCACCTCTTCACTCAACTGACTCTTCCCCTCATCAGTGAGACACCAGCTGACGAGCAGCCCACACAGAAGGAGGATCCAGTAGATGAGGATGAAGATGATGAGGAGGAGGAGGATGAGGAGGAGTACCACTATGTCTATGAGGACGAGGAGGCTGATAAGGAGGACGAGGATGAGAAGAAAGAGAGCAAAATGTCTGAGAACCAGGATGAGGACAAGACTTTACAAGAAGTGAAAGGTTTGTAATATGTTGTTAAATTCTTACATACCATTCTCCCTCTCTTTCTCTCTCCCTTCATAGGCACTTGCCGCTGCCTACCTGTTAAATATAATCAAACCTTTTCGACCTTTCAGCTATATCCAGTTATGCCTAAATCTCCACCAGTCTGTAATTGGATAAGTTCAGCTCACAGCAGATACTGTGATGTACTGTTCTTCTTTTATCAGACTAAAGGGACATATCATCCTGCCTTATTCGTAGATAAGTGCAGCTCATCCTGCACGAAACAGAGTTGCTCCAGCATTTTGTTGAATCATATTATTACCCATATTAGTTTCTGCTGCTAGTTTGTTTGAGTGTTTGTAACTGAGACTGCTGCCCTGAATGGCCAGTTGATCTAACAAGCTGTCCCCTGGCAGCTGTGTGTACCCTGGAGGCTGAGACCGGCCCCTGTCGTGCCTCCATGCCCCGCTGGCACTTCGACATGAGCCAGAGGAAGTGTGTGCGCTTCATATACGGTGGCTGTGCCGGCAACCGCAACAATTTCGACTCAGAAGAGTACTGCATGGCTGTGTGCAAACGTCTGAGTAAGTCTCACGTGACAGAGGCCGCTTTGACAATACCCCCCTCTCTCTCTCTTTATCTGTTTGTGTCTTTGCTGCACACTCCCTGCTGAAAGCCCTTGAGGATAATATAGATTTAGTAAACAGAACACCTGTTCTGCAGTCTTCAGCTCTCACTACTCCAATCACTATAGCTATTGTTACCATGTCACCTCCACCACAACAATCACACCTCCTAATACACTCTAAGTTGTTCTCTTTTGGTTTATTTGTTCACCTATATATCAAACTTAGAAATTGTTTTCATCAGTTAATTTAGAACTAATTGTTTCAGGTAAAAAAAATATTCATCTACAACCAGAGATATTTTTATTTATAATAATTTAAACACAGGAAACCTTTGTGTTTAAGTTTCATCTTTTCATTGACTTTTTTTTTTCAAAAAGTCTATTTGTAATGACAAAATACGGGAGGTTCATTACCTTAGTTAAACACTCATCTAAATTTGAACTGCAGAAATTTTCTGTATTAGCAATGTCTAATAGGAAGAAATCACATTTATATTAGGCTTCATTTGAATATAAAATTACTTGAATAAAATGTTGGACAATGTGTGAACCTACAGTGACATTTATATTTGAGAGAACATTTTATTTTCTTCCAGTCTACTGTTTCTTAAAGGCTGACTGTCAAATCTTAGTTCTATGTAGCATCAATAGAGAAAACTGTAATACAAAAAATTAAGATTTTAATGTAATTTTTCAAATTTTAATTTAAAAAGCATTCATACTCTCCCTTTAGTGGTGTTCTTCTTTCTTCTTCTGTGACTGTCCATGTTTGCTCCTGACATTAGTTTGTTTCTGTCTGTCTGCCAACAACCTGTCTTTTCTGATCACAGAGCACTGCCACTATTTTGTTGCCACCAGCACACCAGCATATGTCAGTCAGCCAGTCACCTTTTTTATTTTTTATTTTTTGCTCCTCCAGTGGTTCACTTTTCATCAGGTTAGACACGGTTCATGGTCGTGACCAACTGGATTTTTCTTTTGCATTTTAAAAAAATATGTTTTTAGCAGCAGAAGCTGTCAAGTTTAGATTAGGAATTGTGGGCTTATTTTTAACCCATGCCTCCATTTTTTTTTTTTTTTTTTGATGATGGGTCTCTTCCTGTTTGCCACCCTGAAGCAGGATTGTTTTTGCAAGTTGCAGCGATATGGGGAGGGAGTGTTACGTGACTGCATAGAAGAGAGCCCTCTGGCCTCGCCCCTATGCCCCAGTTGTCAAATACGGAGATTTTTTTATTAGTGTTGGAGAAGCGGCCTGTCAGCAGAAAGCCGATGGGAAGATGAAAGGAACTGAAATGGAAAGACTGTCAGATTCTCTTAAATTTATCAGACTTACTAAGGGTGGAAGAACGCCAATGAGAGGAGTGCATCTGTGAGGATTTGGGTCCAACTTCAATCTGCATTTGCCTTTCAACTCTCTTTCTCTCTGCGCCCAGTTGTCTGCCTGTTTATCTGTCTTGCTGCCTACCTGTCTGCCAGGATCAGCTGGTCTGCTACCCTGTCTCTCTGTTTCTGTGTCAGTCTGCCTGGTTGTCAGTTTGCAGCCCTGACCTCTCGCCATCTGTGTCTGAATTTGCAGCCATGCCCCCAACTCCTCAGCCCACTGATGATGTGGACATCTACTTTGAAACCCCTGCTGATGACAAGGAGCACAGTCGCTTCCAGAGAGCCAAGGAGCAGCTGGAGATCAGACACCGCAACCGCATGGAGAGGGTGAGTTTACCAGCTTGAATCAGGACACCATTTCCTGCGAGACAATATCTAAGAATTATTCCACCCAAGTGCACTATGTGACCACATTACACATGATCTATGGATGTACTGAAGGGACCTTTATCAGTAAATATGGTTCAGCTGGTAGCATTTTTTCACATCATTTACAGTGAAATTGAAAAAGTTATTAAATAATAGAGGAACAGAAAAAAGTATTTTTTTTCGGAGGAAGAAAAGCAAGTTAACATTTATGATTTATGATTTTTTTTTTTTTGGAACAAGTTAATTGTTGCTTAAAATTTGAAAATTTGAATTTGAGATTACAGCAAGGAGCAAGGCCATACTTTATGGGTCTCTTACCCTTTTGGCATTGTTTTCCCGACAATGGCAATTTTCTGAGCCATAGTAAGACAGCCTTTTATCTCCACTTCATTTCCTTCCCTATGTCTTTCTCTCTCCAGGTAAGAAAAGAGTGGGAAGAAGCTGATCGCCAGGCTAAGAACCTGCCCAAGGCTGAGCGGCAGACATTGATCCAGGTAAGACACTGATCCTTCCTCATGGGAGTCGCCCCCTTTGTCCCTTTGTTTGAATGAGCTATGACGGCTTACAGACCTTGGGTCCCTCACTCCCCGTCCCATTAAAGATCCCTTTTCCCTGGCTGCATTATCTTTATCACTCTAAGGCTAAATTAGGACACTGTCTGAAAGGGGAAAACTTCTAAATGAGTCCCTAAATCCCTTGACAAGCCTGGAAGGCGACATGAGTTAGTAGAAACTGAAAGAGTGCCATACAGTTTAGTGTGCATACACGTGTTTATATATGATTTTGAACTTGTTTATAGCACTTCCAAGCTATGGTGGAGTCCCTGGAGGAGGAGGCAGCCAGTGAGAAGCAACAGCTGGTGGAGACTCACCTTGCCCGGGTGGAGGCCATGCTGAATGACCGGCGCCGTCTGGCTCTCGAGAACTACCTGGCTGCCCTGCAGGCTGACCCCCCCAGGGTAAACAGCACACACCTGCCTCTCAAACCATCTTTTACATCTTCACCTTTCTCCGTCTGGCAGTTTCTTTTTCCCCTCCGTAGTCGATTTGAAAACAAATTTACACACATATTTCCGTCAGACCACATTTAACACCAATTGCAGCTAATCTCATATCTTGTCAAAAAGACCCTCTGCCAACTTGCAATCTATCATGAGGACAATGGAATCCTGCACCCAGAAAAACACATCCCAAAATCCCCCATAAGCACAAAGTCAATCACATTTGAACCTACACCTATAATCCTTGTGTCATGTTATTTTTAATTCCTTTTATCTAATAGTCTTTTAATGCTTTTGCCAGCACACAGTTTGGCACTCTGTTAAAAGGTGCTGGTCGCTTCTCTAACCACCAGTGTTAGATTTGTTACAGAAAAGGGAATTGATTAAATATTTTTATTTGTACTCACTTCAAATTTTATGACATGGCCAGATTTAAGAGCAGTTATTTCAAGCACAGCTTTTGTTACCCCTCCAAAACTGGTAATTGCATCATCTGTGGTGTGACACTATTTCTGTAGGTGCTGCAGAAGATTTTATGTTATGTTTTATGTGAAATGAATTATTTTGCACCTTGTATTTCAAACCAGCATTCTCATTGTTCTTCTGCTCAGATGTATGAAGGCAGGAAAAAGACAATTTTATGTCTAATTTTCCACTAAAGTGCTTGTGTCTAATGAGAGGCTCACAACTAAAAGGGTTTGGTGATTTTTTTTTTTTTTTTTTTTTTTTAATTTTTGGGTTTTTTTTTTAAAAAAATTTTAATTTAATTTAAT